>VYZX01004477.1:0-20972 GCA_013401335.1 Brachypteracias leptosomus | reverse complement strand
ATTAATGTTTATAAATATGTTAAGGGAGAGTGTCAGGAGGATGGAGCCAGGCTCTTCTCAGTGACATCCAATGTTAGGACAAGGGGCAATGGGTGTAAGCTGGAACATAAGAGGTTCCACCTAAATATGAGAAGAAACTTCTTCACAGTGAGGGTGACAGAGCCCTGGAACAGGCTGCCCAGAGAGGTTGTGAAGTCTCCTTCTTTGGAGACTTTTAAAACCCAGCTGGATTGTTCCTGTGCGACCTGCTCTAGATGATCCTGCTCCAGCAGGGGGATTGGACTAGATGATCTTTTGAGGTCCCTTCCAACCCCTAATATTCTGTGATTCTGTGATAACTAACACTGTTGACCAGCCTCTACTCATTTATTCTTTATCCTCTAACCTGCCAGTTTGTTATCTGGGCTTATGAATGTTTTAATTATGTTCTCTGAATTCATATATTCAGTCACATAGCAGGAAACTCTGAATTTTACCTGCCTCTTGGTCACTTGCTCTTTATGCTTGAGAATTCATTAGATAAATTTATTCATTGATTTCTTTGTTCCCTGTGGCTTTGTCAAATGGTTCCTATAGTGATACTTCAGTCATATTCACAGATAATGTGTTTAATTTATTGGGGGCTATTTTCACTGTCTGCCAGCATGTTCATTTAAAGATTCTCTTCATTAATTTTAAATATCCTTTGCTTTTTTCCAGTGATTATTACATTAGCTCCTATCAGTGTTTTGTGCTTGTTTTCTTGCAATTTCTTCCACTTTGTGTGAACTAGAAAGAAAAAAAAAACCCAGCTCTCATATTGGGATCATAGTCATGTCTAGGAAGCCTAATTGTGTTCATTCCCAAGGAGCATCTCAAGACTGCATCTCTGCACTGAACAAGGACCACAATGAAAAAGTGACAGCCAGCTCCCCACTCTCCACTGATACTTAGCAGCCACCCACTCCCAGCTTTCCATTTTCAATGAGAAGAACCAGAAACAGGCAGGTGGATCCTACTACTGTTCCTCAAATTTAAATATTATGTTGAAAAAGTGCTGACAGTATTTAAAGATGATTTTAATTTTTGTGTGTGCACTGATAAATTCTTTAAGTTTTGCTTTACCTTTCGACATAACAAGGCCTAGGAAATCACACTGGTATAATGAAATAATTTTCTGGACAACTAATAATCCTAAAATTCTTCACATGTGTGAAAGAGGATCAGAGCAGTGTCTTCTGTTTGTCCTGCTTTCTGCTGCAGGAATTGGGTCTGGTTAAAGTATTGACAAGAAAAAGCTTTGCATATGAAGCTCTCAGTATTCTTTAGTGCTTTTGAACATAGTTAAGATTTTTAACATGTTTGCTGACTTACTTTCACAATGCCTCTTTGAAGCATCCCTTGAAAATATTAGCCCAAATTTAAAAAATAGAAAACAAAGCTCAAGACACCTTTATTAAACTAGCCATGTATGTAATCAGGACCAGACTACAGGAGTGTTTTGCTGCCAAATACAGCCTTAGCTCACTACAGCTAAACTGCTTCCCCTGCTGCCAAGATGTTCTCCTTATGAGGCCTGTTCTAATCAACAAAATAGGGCTGGGGACCATACTTCGGCCCTGAGGTTAGGTAGACCAGGCTGGCTGTCTTCACAGTACTTAGGTACTTGATCCTGGGCCTCCTTTTAGCCCTTTACGTTCAAAGATAGTATTTTGAATATGGGTGTTTTGTGCAATTTTCATGAAATAACATGAAAACTATACTGTAACACATCAGCATGATAAGTATTTGAAAGGAAAAAGCCTGCTGGGGTAGCACTGGGAGAACATGTATGTAGAATAAACAGAGCCAATGTATGCACAGTCTCATCTTACAGCATACTAGGAACAGTTAACAACTGATGCTGCCTGAACCATCAGCAAGCCAGGCAGTTTGTGGGCCTGTTCGATTTCACAGTGTAGATGTAGCACTTGTTGCTGGAGACCAAAATGGTTACCTAACAATAGCTGTGGCTGCCACAGCTGCAAAATAAAAGCTCTTTTGCTAATTTGCGCTTTGCTTATAAGTAGAAGAAATGTAAACAACCATAATCTTGCAATCTCTTCCATTTGCTTTGTTTTCACTAAAAGCAGCCTGGCTGACTTTATGGTTTACTAACACAAATTATTTACGTCAGTACCAAACATCCTGGAAATGACTCTGGTCACATGAATGACTGCAGCAGATTTTCAGGAAGCTTGGGAAGCTAATTGTCAAATGATGTTTAAGCCATTTTTTTCAGCTTTTGTCACTGTGTGATTGACAAATACTACAGGGGAAATTGAGTCTTTACTAGAGGGGCTATAGTAGTTCCACACTGCAGAAGAACCAAAGGAAGCTCCTGCCAAGTGTCCATAGAGAGTGAATGCACTATCTGCATCAGCTCTGTATTAGTAAAAAAGAATGTAGAGAATTAGCCAAATGGAAGAGATGGTTATAAGGAACCATGGACTACAGACATCTGTGTAGCTCCAGGGCTACATCCAGTGGTTCTACTCTGGTACTTTTCTTCTCAGAGACTGCTGTACCACGTTAACAAGCTTAGGAGGAGGTACTATTCCTACATATAACTGTATCAGTGGTGGCTCTCCAAGAGAATAACAGACACTGTTTCACCGTGTCTTGCAGTCCACTCACAAGGGAATAGGCTTTTGAGTCACAAAACAAGTCTGCTGCTCCCACAACACAATGAAGTGCTGTTCTCTGGATACTGTGTTGTCCAAAATGGGCAACTGCCATGACATTAATTCCTAACATCTATTGTACATCACTCAAGACCTCGTTAACTCACTGATTGCAGAATACTTTTTCTGGAACTATACTTTGTCTTCAAGTTATACCTAGCTATATGTATAATTATTAGTATCCCATACAGAATTGTTATTAGTAAAACCTAGAAACTATTTATTACTGTTACCAGTGGTGTTTATGGGATTTATCTTAGAAGCACTGAGCTGGCTAGGAAGTGCTGAAGAAAATCCACCTCTGTTGTAAGTTATTGCATTGCTTACACATTTTGACATGATATCAAAATATGATGGAGGTTATTCAAAAAAGAAGGAAAAATCATCTCATAATGCCATCATGAAGAGTGTGTGGTATTTACCTGAGAACTTATAGTACTGAATGCCACATAAGTCATAGCAGTGACATCCATTTGCAAACTCAATAGCTATTTAGAAGGACCCATTAGATTAGGGACAATTTTATGTACACGACTGCTATAAATCAGTGCATGTTACTCTTTCTAGTTTTGGAAACCTTAGCCTAATCTGTCTTGTACTCTGACAGCACAATGAGTTATACCACACTACTTTGAGTATGCTACTGTTAAAATGTATCTGCTGCAGTATTTTTTCAAGTTAAATTAACGGCACTGCAGTTATTGTTATTGGTGGTATCACAATCGCTTCATTCAGTGTCTGAGCCACAGAACACTTAGATGATACCATGCAGCAATTGCTGCACTGCCAACAGGTTGAGGGAAGTTATCCTTCTGCTCTACTCATCTGAAGTACTGTGTCCAGGTTTGGGCTCCCCAGTACAAGGACAGGGACATACTGGAGTAAGCCCAGTTAAAGGCCACAAAGACAACTGAAGGACTGATACTTCTGACTTAGGAGGGGAGGCCGAGAGAGATTAAACTATTCAGCCCAGAGAAAAGATGACTTGGGGGAATCCTTGTCAATGTGCATATATATGTGATGGGTAGGAATGAGGAATCATAGAATGGTTTGAGTTGGAAGGGACCTCAAAGATTATCTAGTTCCAACCCCCCTGCCATGGGCAGGGACATCTCCCACTAGACCAGGTTGCTCAAGGCCCCAGTCAAACTAGTCTTGAACATATCCAATTTTGGGGCAACCACAACCTCCCTGCGCAACCTGTTCCAGTGTCTCACCACCCTCACAGTGGAAAAACTTCTTCCTAATTTCTAATCTAAATTTATCCTTGTCCAATTTAAAGCCATTACCCCTCGTCCTATCACTACAAGCCCTTGTAAAAAGCCCCTCCCCAGCTTTCTTGTAGGCCCCCTTCAGATACTGGAAGGCCCCAGTGAGGTCTCCCCAGAGTACTCTCTTCTCCAGCCTGAACAAACCCAACGCTCCAAGCCTGTTCTCATACGAGAGGTGTTCCAGCCCTCTGATCATCTCTGTGGCCCTCCTCTGGACTTGTTCCAACAGGTCTATGCCACTCCTCTTGTATTGTGAGCTCCAGAGGTGGATGCAGTACTCCAGGTGGGGGTTTCACAAGAGGGGACTGGAAGGGGAGAATCACCTCTCTTGACCTGCTGGCCACTCTTCTTTTGATGCAGCTCAAGATATGGTTGGCTTTCTGGGCTACACTGGCATATTGCTGGCTCACGTTGAGCTTTTCATCAACCAACACCCCCAAGACTTTCTCCTCAGGTCTGCTCTCAAGCCACTCATTGCCCAGCCTGTAATTGTGCTTGGGATTGCCAACTTTGCACTTGGCCTTGTTGAAATTCATGAGGTTGGCATGGGCTTATTTCTCTAGCCTGTCAAGATCCCTCTTGATAGCAACTCTTCTTTTCAGCATGTCAACTACACCACACAGCTTGGTATCATCACTACAGAAGACTGAGCCAGGTTCTTCCCAGTGGTATCCAGGAAAAGGACAAACAGGAATGGGCATAAATTGCAGTTGCAATAAGAAATTGCCTCTAAATGTACAACCTCACCTTTTCGTCACTAAAGGTGAACAGGTTAGCCAGAGAGGTTGTGGAATCTCTGTCTTTGGAGATATAAAACCAAACTGTACACAGTCCTGGGCAATCTGCTCTACCTGCCTCTGCTTTAAGCAGGGGTGCTGGACTAGACAATTTCCAGAGAGGCCTTTCCACCTCAGTGATTCTGGGATTCTGTGATCCATGCAGGTTTTAGCACTGATGAATATGTAGGTAATACTCTGTCAAAGTCCTCCACCAACACCACAGTCCTTAATCTGGAATTTACTTCTTATTAATTTTTCCCTTGCAGTCTAGGATCTTCTGATTTCTGCTGCTAAAGTCTGCTAGTGCAGTCTAGGCTTGGGGACAGGGTGAAGACTGGGGAGGAACAGAGAGACAAAGTGAAGAGAAAGACTTTCTTAGCTCAACAAGTCCATTAAATTGCCCTTTGCTGATCTGAGACTACTCAGAGCACCTGTAATGTCTGTTGCCCACTGATTTAATGCCTTAGCTATAATCTGCTTTCCCAGCCTATCTTTCCTGAAGAGCTTGTATCCATACATTGCAACACTCCAGTTATAAGCTATCCCATCATGTCTCTGTAACATCAGAGAGATGATAGCCCTGTTACTAAGTCCTCCTGTTTGTCTCCCATGCTGGCTGCTTTCATGAACATGTATCTGAGATGGGTCTCAGGCACACATGCTTTCACCATGGGAGTGTAGGAGTGTCCTCCACCATGTTGTACCTGAGATGCTTCCTAACTCTCTGACATGCCTTCACTTCTCTTTAGCTTGTGATAATCCTTTGCCCAATGTATATTTCCATTACAATAGATAGACTGTTCAGCTGGACAGAGATGGGGCGTTGTCATGCAGCCTGACCTGATAGCTGTCCTGGAAACTAATTTTACCTTTGAAATTATTCTGGACCCTTTAAAATTGAATCTGAATACATGAGCTTTATATGGGTTATGTCTGTGAATTTATGAAGCTTGGATAAATAATTTTGCAGTTGGAGTAACTAGCTGAATATCAATTTTGCGTACAACGTGTTTTAAGGATAGATTAATTCATTATAGCTCACTTCAGCTCAAAAGTGATACAAGTTGTTACTTCAGATGGTTTAGCTCTTCTTTCAAATATGTTAATTTCATAAAGATAATATTATTATACTGTCTCTGTTAAATCACTTAGCCAGTGGAGTAAATTGCACAGAGCAGTTGTATATAACTATTGACTTTTATTTATGTTAAATATATCTTCCTTATCTCTTCTGTGAAAACCCAAATTTTTCTACTGCTGAAGTTTAATCATATTGAAAAATCATTATGATTCTATTATGACTGCCCTTCATGCAGATTCATGGGTGAACAGCAGGATGTTTAAATTATTTCTGTGATTGTTTTTTTTTTTTTTCTCTCTCAGAGTGTACCAAATTAACACATGACCAAGAATAAATGGTACCCAATTAATTGTTGGTTATTAACAGGACACATACCTTTTCACCTTTTAGGCCTGGTTCTCCTTTCAGCCCTGGCAACCCCTGAAGTCCATTCTTACCCTAAAAGGAAATAATTTTTTTAATTAGACATTATCTTTTATGCAAGTTAAACAGGCTGTGAACTTAGCAACAGAGGCTGGATGTAAGGGTACTAGATTCTAACTCTCGGTTTGTGCAGTGAGAGGACCTATGGGACTTACACCTCTATGTATCTGGCAGTCCACAAAATGTGCCTCTCACCACATCTACTCTGCCCACAACAAAGTGGCAGTGAAGCCTGTTTGGGGGATACAGATGGAAACACTTGGCAGGCTGCATTTGGATTTGACAGGATACCAACTGGACCACACAACACTGATGACAAATATTTTGAAAACTATAATGTTCCACTAGAACAAATAGAGACAGCTGTCTGAAAACTCTTTTCTTTTAGCCATTTACTTATCTAGATGTAAGAAAGTCTTCATTTGTGCCAAAGTTGCCTAATATGCTTACAGCAGATAAATTCCAGGCTAGAACTCCCTAACAACTTTTAAACTGAGAAAATGGACACTTGGAAGAAATCTACTTGTAATTTCATACAGAAGTGATAATCAACAGAGAATAGTGCGATATATTTATAGCACATGACTGCAAACTACTGCCCTAAGTGTACAAAATCATACCATTGGCATTAGCCTGTTCCCACCTGAAGGACATGCATCTGACAGGAAATGTGTGTACTACAGCACATTTCACCCCATTTTCAATTCTAAACTTCACCAGTCAAATTAATCCCAAGTAACCTTTCCGTCGATGTTCAACTTATCTACAAGTAACACATATATGTTCTTCCTACAGAGGCTTCATGATTGGCTAGAAAGAACTTTCACCAGCTTTAAAGTCAGTGCTATCATAAAGGGGTGCTATTTATTTAGAAAAATCAGAAGTCAAATTCTACTTTCCCTAATGGCATTTTGGGAATTTGGGTAGATGTAATTATGGACTCAGCTGCTCAAGTTTAAGGTAGGACTGTACTAATTTTAAACATGGGTTATATAAAGTCATCATGGAGAAAAATATATTGATAAGACTAAAAGGTTTTTTTCTCCTATTATCATTTTTCCTGTCAAGTAGCTAGTACCAAGTTTATAGAAAAGTGGCAACCACATGGACAATACAAATCTAGTGCATACTAATTTTATTGCTGACTGAAGCCCCATCAATCCAATTGCAATGTCACATAGGTATATGCAAGACCAGAACCCAGCTGCACATGGACAAAAGAGTGTCTATAAAAAATACAGGACAATGGTTCATTTCACAAGATATAATAAAGTGTCTATGACAGGAAGTAGGATCATTATACAGAGATTTGTTTACAAGGACAAAAAATTGCTTTTGAAGCATTTAAATTACATTTGCAGAATTTTCTATTTTTCCCCATTACTTTGGTTTCATTTAATTTTCTTTGAAAACGTTCCATTTGAAAGTAGTCATACTTCTTTTAATACAGAAAATGTAAACCTCTTGTCCTTAAACACCTCAATGACACATAATCTGAGTTTAGGCTAAATATTTGCAAACCCATGTAACATTTCTCTGAACATACAAATGTGTGCAGGCAGCATTCATGCAGGAGCTGAATAATGCATCCAATGAATGACTACTGAATTATTTTTTTAATATCTTAAAACATATCAGTTTTGCTCACTTGCAGGGCACAGGAACAGACAGGATGTTCACAGCAGTGGTGCATGGCAGTATACTGCATATGTATATTTATATATACAGTATACATATATATATATATTTATATATACAGTATACAGTGGAGCAGGCAAGGTAATGATGACAGCCTCCCAGTGAGAAGGTCTCAGAGAAGGGAAAGATGCACAGAGCAGCAGCAACAGAAAATGAGTAAGGAAATAAAGAAGCCAGGTAGTAAAGCATCAATGAGGACAGAATATGACAGAAAGGGGTTTGTTATTGTGTGCATTGCTGGGCAATATTTCACCACAGAGGATGCATATGCAACCTATCAGTGGCTCGTGGGGAAGTGACCTATGGATGGGAGTCATCTGGGGAAGGAGGGAAGGAAGGAGGGAAGGATACCAGAAGATGACAGACAGTATGATAGAAGAGAGGGTAAAATAGAGGAACCCAGAAAAAGGAAAGCAGGCAGGATGAAGCAGAAGGTGCAGCTGAATTACTGAACAAGAGTTGAGAAGTACATCTGGAAAGTTAATGGCAGCTGAAGTTAGGAGCAGGCAATGTTACAGCATGTGTCTATGAAAGGTCGGTGAAGCATTTTGTTTCTGGAGGAGGTCCGGGTCTAAGTATGTCCTCTTTTTGAAGTTTTTCCCTGCAAAAAAGCCCATCTCACCAGAGCTGGACTCCTCGTACAGCTGCTTATGGCATGCCATGTCTCTTCCTTTCTTTGAAACTTGGAAATCATAAATTTCTCTTAGAAACCTGGGTCACCCTCTCTTGGCAACATAAAGAACTCAACTACAGAACCAAAGCTGCCTCCTGAAGAGAGCACACAGAGAGAGCACTTTGCTGCTTTAAGCCTCAGTGTAGCTGAATCTCTGATTAAAAATGTTGTTGGGTTTTTTTCTTCAGTTAACCAAAATATGTATAAAAGAGTACTTACAGGTAACCTATTTTTACCAGGAATGCCCTAAAATAAAACATTTGTTAGAAAGGTAAGTAAAACATTGCAACAAAGAAGCAACGAAAGGTAAAAGCACTTAACTAAAGCTTGATGTGTCATGTAGTGACAAAATAACAAACCAGAACCGTAACAAAGATTATGTCATAGTGTGATCTGTTTTGCACCTCTGTTTAATTGGATTACATTTTGTGCTGATGGTTCAGAAGGATATGAAGTGTGAAACATCCTGGATATACAGAAGCCACTGAAGGAGGCATGTGAGTTCTGAAGTCCAGCATCACTGAACATTTTCAAACATGACAGCTGGGAGAGTGCTGCACCACCAGTTTCTGAAATGACTGCTCTAAGAACCTTAGTATGTTGGCACATTGGTTGTTTGCCTTGTGCTTTCTGATGATTGTCTCATCAGGCCCTTGTATAACTGTTGATGTATGTGCAAAGTAGATATGACACTCCTGAGTTGATTTGGTGGGGCCAAAACCCCACCTTGTAGAATTGTAACTGATAGTGTATGAGGCTGTGGAGTTTCAGCCCTTTATGCATGTGTGATGAATGTCTATTACTCTTTCTAAATTACATGCATTCTTTTAATAGACAGAAAATACTCACAGGCTGATCATGTTGTCCAAGTTTCCCTGGGGGTCCAGGAGGTCCTTGATCTTTTTTCTGCATATCTTCTACCCCTGGCCTTTCTTGAGAAGCTGTGGGTCCATCCTCTCCTTCCTGACCTTTCTGGCCCTGAGTAATTAAAATGTGAGATATGAAAAACGTGTTGCATTACTTTCCCCATTTGTCACTCTTCCCCCCCACCCCTCCCCCTTCCCTCTTTCCTAGAACCTCTGCTTTGTTCAACGCAGTCAGAAAACTGTTAGGCACCACACCAACAATATACTCCATTCAGCAAAGGTAGTCCATATTAGAGATCGTTCATACAAGCACAAATAAATTGCTCTTGGAGCTGGAAAAAATGAAAACTTGTTACCTAGATGCAAATGACCATGGTCTAATTTCATATCTGCACAAATCTGCACAGTCTAAATCAATAATGTAGGTTTGAGGTAGACCAGTTTCACAAATTCAGTCTGTGTGGGAGAAAACTGTGAAAGTTAAAAAGAGATGTTTAAGAATGCTTTAGTCAACTCCCCTGAAATCTACAACTCTAACAGAAGAAGGTTACATATCCAGCTTGGTTAAAAAGGAAAGGGACAGGAGATAAAATTCATTCACTTGAGGAGTGACTGGAGAGCAACCCTGCAGAAAGGGATCTGGGGGTGCTGGTTGGCAGCAAGCTCCATAAGGAGTCAGCAGCATGCCCTGGCAGCTAAGAGGGCAATCTGCATCCTGGTGAGCTTGTCAATGTTTAAGAGGCATTTGGACATGTTTAATAACATGCTTTACCCTGGTCAGCCTTGGAATGGTCAGGCAGTTGGACTAGATGATGGCTGCAGGTCCCTTCCAACTGAAATTATTCTGTTCTATTCTATTCCTATTTCTATTCTATCCCTACTTCTATTTCTATACTATTCTAAAATCAAAGCATGAACATAATGAATGCTAAATCAGTATGGTTTTGTCTGACAAATTGGTCATAATTTTCTTTGTTATGTGTGCCTGATAACAGTAACACTGTTGAGTTGACTTTAGCAAATTTTCCTGAGGGAAATTTATTTGCCTGAGTTCTATAAAACACTGAAAAAATACTGCTGTACCTAGTTAGTGTTGCTCTTATTAATTGGATTACAAATTGCGTAAGCAGTACAATGGAATTCAGGCATGAAAATGTTAGAGGAATCTTATTTGGAAGTGCTCCAATAAATATTAAAGCCTCTTGTATGTTAGCTCCAAAGGATGATCCTTAATCTAGTGTTTCTCCATTTGTTATAATTTACCACAATAAACACACAAATGCTAGAAGATCCCATAAGGATCAACTTTAAACTTTAGAATAAAACTTCTGTCATTCTTGATGCTGTATGTTTTCTGGCAAACAGAAGCAGTCATAACTGACTGCAGTTTTAAGCATGATGTATGGACTTTGGGCACTCAAAAGAGTCACAAAGGCTAGAGGAAGGAAAATTTGTTTTTTATTTTCCACTTAGAAAAGTCTGTGGTGTCTCTGTGATCAGGAATATTAACTAACAAAAAATGTACAGCTAGCTGATTATTTTGAAATAAGTCAACAAGTAGGGCAAGTATTTGAGTAGGTGGAGCTTTCTGACCCACAGGATTCCAAATGAGGGGCATACGTAATTTTAATTTGCAGGAACACACAAAATTCAGGTTACACATTGTCTTACAAATGCAATAGGCACAGCATCTTCCAAAGCCCAGGATCTCACCAGGAAGGGTGACTTTGCTACATATGGCATGGCCACCTCCATTGGGGTTTCTAATGCCTGCAGTCATGTAGGCTGAAGTATTCTCTATTTAGGAATTAGAAGGGCTGCCATTTTTCTTAGCACTGTGTTAACCTCAGAGTAGAGACAGGCTACAGCCTTGTGTTTTCTAATTTCCCTGTCTAGGAGCCAGGTCCACAGCAGTCTACCCAAGAGGAGTACCTAATTTTATAAGGGATTTGACAAAAAGTGATTTTGAAAATGTGACTAGGCTCAATGCTTTGCATCTAATTTATAGTTATGCCTTGTCCTGGCAGAATTTAATTGAAAATTAAATTACAGCTCAACTTTGTCAAAGTTTCTTCTGTTCAGTAGTGTACAACTCACTTAATGGTGGCACACACACTTTCTAGAATCTCTTTTTCTGTCAGAAAGGATCCTGAAAGGAATTGCTGCTTGGATGCTTACAAGACAGCCTCACCAGGATTTTTGGAAGGCAACTCTGGCAGGTGAAAGATGTTCAGATACCTCCTCTTCCAGAGTACTTCCACAAATGTGCTGGCAGCCTAGAAAGAAGCTAGGCATGGCTGTAAGCAGCATTTATTTATGTAACTGCTCTGACACAGACATAAGTAATACAAGGATCCCAAACAGCTTTACTGACTTGCCTCAACTTTGATCCTTTATAAGGCCATCTAGGAGTGGAAAAGTTGTTCAGTCTTGATATTTCATTAGTCAAAGCATCTTGTAAATGCCAGGAAAGATGCTGGTTACTTTTTAAATGGATTTTTAATCTACAGGTGTTAATGTACTGCTGTCAGAAGGCAGCATACACTGCTTTCCTAAGAATTAACTAGGAGTTGAAGATACATTTCCAGTGCAATCCATGCAGTTATTCCCTTGTCCAGACATGAAATACAAGATCAAGCTCTTGATTAGTAATTCAAGTAAGATCTGGTTTATAAAGGGACAATTTGCATAAACTATAAAATTTCTGATTAGTCTGTGGGCAACTAAGGAAAACCAGCAATACATATTTTAGGCATGGATTTCTCCAGAGTTTAATGTGTTCTAGTGTCAGTCTTCTGTTTGGATCACCTGCTAATGAAGTGCTTCTTTGCACTTGGTACTTGACACAGGAGTACTTGGTAAGCACTCAAACAGTGTAATTTTAAATATGTTTATAGACCACACTTCTGAGAAGGAAGCCAGGCTTCCACCTGCAAGGCAGTTACTGTATTCCCTTCTGCTTTTCAGGAATAAAAATGGTGGGCTCTTATGGTGAGGATTTACATTGGTTATTTTCTTTGTTTCTCATTTTCTTAAATGCAAAATAAATTTAAAAAAGCAAAACTGAAAGAACAAATTTGTTTTGTTAGAAATCTCAAGCCCCTCTCAATCATTATAGATCCAAACTTCTACACAGTGCCAGTGCTTTTCAGTCTGATGCCATGAAAGGGCATTCACGAATTTAAAAAGTAACTGGTGTTATGGCATGCTGCTAAAATGTAATAAATAAAGGTACCAACTTGGAAAAGGACCTAAAATGCATATGTTTTCCTGTGCTTGGGACAAAAAGGTAAGGTATATGATAAACCCATCGTACAGACCTCCTCTCTGGGTACTCCTGGCAAAACACTAGCACCAGAGCCGACATCTTCTCTTAAGATTTTCTGTGTGACAGTGGTAGACTCACTGTTGCCTTCTTGAGTTTCCATGACAAATGAATCTAAATAAAGTAATCACTTATCAATGAGAGACAGAGTAAAAGAAAACCTGCTCAGAGGCATTTATCAGAGTATAGATGCTGCAAGTTGTATGAAAAAAACAAATTTAGATTATGACCAAAATACATTCCAAAGATTATAATAGTCATGTTATAACTCTGAAAAATTTTAAAAGGAAAGAAAAAAGGAGAAAATTGAGAATATAATTAAAAAACAGATGTTTATTTTAAGGAAATGACTGTACTGCATCATCCTCTCTGTCTCATGCTCTAGTCTAACTGCTGCCTATTTTTATCTATATAACAGAAAAAATAAGAAAAATGTACAACAAGCACTGAATTTTGTATGAAATTTAAATAGGAACATTGTCTTTGGCATTATTAAGATAACTAGTTTTTTGTTTTCTAGGAGCGCACTGGTGGAGGACTGCATTCTTCAGGGCATCATGCTCTGCTCTTACTACTTTTCCACCTACACTTGCACCCAAAATAACCCATTGGTGCACGAGGCAGATGCACATCCTTGGAAGGGAACATAAGCAGGACACAGTTGTTTATTCTGAGGTGGAACTCAGTTTTATGCGAAAGGCTGTGCTTCATCAAACAGAAGGCCATAAAATTAAATACTTATCCTGAATTCCTTTTAAAGGTGCCACATGGCTTTAGAGCCAGCTATATTTGCAGTGATATGTTTCAAGAAGTACCACGGTTCTCACTGACCTGAGCAGAATAAAGAGGATTTTTCTCCTTTCATTCCCTTTGCCCAACACTGGCACTTTACTGGAATGTTGTAGAGCATCAATGCAGCATCTCCTCAGGTCAGCTTCCTCATTTTATCTTCTTTTTTTTTTTTTTTTCAATTTAAACTATAAACCATAGTTCTGTGACTGAAAACTCCACACTATAGATGGGTAAATCTGTTCTCTGCAAGTTTACCAATGACTGAGATAAGCATCTATATGGAGTGAAAAGTGGGAGGTATGTTGAATGGTGGCTGTAGTTGCTACCACTTACCTTTGCTGCTATTAATAAATTGCACTCTAACAGACTGCAATTTCAAGGATTGAATGTTTGATGTGCTAATTCTTTTCTAATGCATAGGAAATCCAAAACAATAGGATTTTCCATTCCTGGCAGCACCCAAAATATGGCAGTGGCTTTTCATACACAGGGAAATGACAAACCCAGACCCAGAAAACACAAAAGCCCCCCCCCCCCCACCCCCCCCAAAAAAAAAAAGAAAAAAAGAAGAGACTACCTTGTTCTTTAAGTTTAGCTGCTTCAGAGATTTCTTCTGATCTGTGATTTCCAGAAAAATTGGTTTCTTCCAAATAAGACAATATAGTTGGGGGGGCTTCCACTGGCTCAGCCAACATATCTTCAGGCTAAAAAAAACCCCATAAAATCCTAAACAACCATTTAGAGAAAAGGCTTATCACATATCTTAAAGCGTGAATCAGTAAATTACTTTCCTTATACTATAGTAACCAGAACTACCACCTTTATGAAGCAAAACTGAAATCCAGATCTTTCCCACTTAGTATCTTGCTAGTATCTGTCCTTACTCTTATGCTGCCCTTAGAAACATTAACTATCATTGTTACTATAAAAACAGAAATTTATTAATGGCCAATATATACACCTCCTTTCATTTACAAGTTTTTAGTTTATTTCACCTTCTATTTAATTTTTCCTCTTTACAGTACACATTTAATTTCTTCTTATCAGCAGATGTCACACTACTCTGGTCAAGTTCTTGACAAAAACTAGTACAATACCTTTGAACTCCATTCCTCCAAACCAAGTGATGTACACTTGACAAACCCATAGAAAGGGAAAAAAACACAAGGAACATAAACTTATCACTGCAGATCTAAGAGCTTAGAGCTGGCTGGTATCCACCCTTCCCCATTCTGGCTGTGGGTGGGCAAGAAGAGGTGGCCATTTTGATAACCTGGTATCAGCTACATGCAGGAATGTAAGAAGCCTACTCCCTACTGGAATTACAGACTTGGATAAATGTTGTCCCAGTGCAGTGAGAAAACTACTTCATGCAAACCTGAATTTGCAATTTAAATAAAATTTTGAAGCGATCATGTTGCCACAGTAACCTGAGGCAGATTTAATGGACCAAGCATCCTGGTCTTGAACTAGGTTTAGATGTGCAAAATGGCATATTTGAAATAGTTGCTGAGTTGTCAGCAGAAAGAAGTTGGGTAATATCATTGGCATGATTTTTATCCCACTGGTTTTGTTTCCTTATAATACAGGAGAAACTTCAAGATACTTAAGAAAGTGAAATGGGCTATAGGGTTCCATTTGAAGAGGAAAGGAAATCTTTCCCAGAGCGGGCTGGATCTGATCCCCTCTATAGTAGACCAGGTAATCACGCCTGACCAACCTTATGTGATAAAATGACTGGATCTGTGGATAAGAAGCAGCAGTGGATGTCATCCACCTTGATTTTAGAGAGCTTTCAGTGCTGTCTTTCACAATATTCTTTTATCCAAGCAAGGACATTACAGTCTGGATAGGAGAGCAACAAGATGGGTAAAAATATAGTTGGATGCTTACACTCAGTAAGAGTACAGTGTTTAATGGGACATACTAATGGGTCCATCATGGGATTTTTATCAATCACCTGATGAGGCAGCAGAGTGCTTGCTAGTAAAGTTTGCAGATAATGCCAAAGTAGGAATTGGAGGTGCATCAATTAACATGCTCAAGTGCAGGACTGCCATCCTGAGGGACTTGGACAGGCTGGAGGAATATGCCAACACGTACCTTATAAAATTCAGCAAGGGAAAACACAAAGACCTGCACCAGGGAAGGAAGAATCCCTTGCAATGACACAGGCTGGGGACAGACAAACCTGAAAGCCGCCCTGCAGAGAACGATCTGAAGATCTTGGTGGACAGCAAGTGTAATATGAAGCAGCAGTTTGCCCTTGGCAGCAAAGAAAGCTGTATCACCTCTGTGCCAGGTAAAATCATGGAACAGACTCTCCTGACATCTGTCCCAGAGCACATAAAAAATAATGAGGTGATTGGTGACAGCCAACATGGCTTCACTAAGGGCAAATCGTGACTGACTAATTTGGTGGCCTTCTATGACAGAGTTACAGCTCTCATAGATATGGGAAGATTGATGGACCACCCAGTGGATAAAGAACTGGCTGGAGGGTCGCACTCAAAGAGTTGTGATCAATGGCTCTAGGTCTGAGTGGGGAACCAGTGACGAGTGGAGTTCCTCCAGGGGTCTATTCTGGGTCCAGTGCTGTTTAACAAGTTTGTCAGTGACATGGACAGTGGTATTGAGTGCACCCTCAGCAAGTTTGCTGATGACATTAAGCTGTGTGGCGTGGTGGACTCACTTGAGGGAAGAGAGGCCATCCAGAGGGACCTTGACAAGCTTGAGAAATGGTCCAATGCCAACTGCATGAGGTTCAACAAGTCAAAGTGCAAGGTCCTGCATTTAGGTCAGGCCAATCCCAGGCATAACTACAAATTGGGTACAGAGGGGGTTGAGAGGAGCCCGGAGGAGAAGAACTTAGGGGTGCTGATTGATGAGCCGGCAGTGTGCTCAGGCAGCACAGAAAGCCAATCGTATTCTAGGATGCATCAGGAGGGGTATGACCAGCAGGTCAAGAGAGGTGATTCTTCCCCTTTATTTTGCTCTTATGAGACCCCATCTGGAATACTACATCCACCATAAAAGGGACGTAGATCTGTTGGAGCGGGTCCAGAGGAGGGCCACAAGGATGATTGAGGGCTTGGAGCTTCTCTGCTATGAGGATAGGTTGAGGACACTGGGATTGTTCAGCCTGGAGAAGAGAAGACTCCAGGGGGACCTTATAGCTGCCTTCCAACACCTGAAGGGAGCCTACAGGAAGGCTGGGATTGTGAGTTCATAAAGATGTAAGGTTAATGAAACAAAATGGACAGTAGCGTTCCTGGGAAGGGAAGTATTGCAACACACATGAAAGGGCCTGAACACTAGTGAAGCAGCAATGCAAGTTGTTGCTCCCTACTTTTCCTTTCTGACATACAAAGTGGTTCAGGATATACTTTTCTGAGGATCCCTATAGATAAGACATGCCAAGGACAGTTTTTGGCTGAATAATAAATTAACAGGGAATCCACAGAAAAACTTTTTATGAAGAGACACCTGTTCTACAAATGTTAAACACACCTTTTTTGCTGATTAACAGTGCCCATCAAAGGGAAATATTCTGAAACAGTCCAAAGAATGCTACCCATTCCCACTGCACAGTACCAAACTACAGAGCAGAAAAATGCAAATCAGAATATGCACCATCAACATTCCTACATGTCTTTATTCAGAGATTGCATTTTCATATATGACATTTGACTTGTTTCTTTCCAGCTCAGCATAGCAATTTATTTCAAAGTGCTGATTTGGTGAGTTTGTTCAGCTACTTTTCAGAGTATAAGATAAATAAAAAACTTTCTAAGAAACATCTATCAGTGTCTGTACTGATTGTTAAATTGTCATTTCTTTCTCTGTCTCTTGTTTAGTATTTCTGAAGTATAAACCTATTTAAACTCCACAGGCAGTCACTGTGGAAGGCATACAAAGCCCATGAGTCATTTGCATTTAGATATTTCTAATTTGGCAATAGCATTAAACATTTCCCTAAAGGAGACTACTTATTTATTGTAATGCTCGTATGGCCTTTCAAATTTCCGAGGCATTTTAGGAAAAAAAAAAAAAAGCATTTGTGATCTAAAGAAATACTTTCACAACAAATTCTTGTATTTTGAAGAAAATAGTCATTTACACCAGCCTTTCAGACTCATGATTTGTTGGCTCATACATTCTGTGATTGGTTTACACAAGGAATTACTGTAGTACTAACTGGGACTGCACACAGAAACAACGAAGATTGTTTCTACACAGTCCAAGAAATTGATGTTCTACGACCAAAAAAGTGTCTGCAGAACAAAAAAAAATAGCTATGAAGAGGCTTCTTTCTTTGTTTGCTAAGAGTGATAATCTGCTATATATACACATATTTGCTCTATTAACATTATGGGATAGGGCTTCAGAGAAAATTGTCTTCAGTTTCCCCAATAATCTTATAAATGTCTTAACAAGAAAATCAAAAGAGTATCAAACCAGAAATAATTTGTAGAGAGATTAAAGTAAGCAAAAATATTACAACTGAATGAAAAATGTTTGCAATGATATAATAATTAATAAGCAAGTGTATCTTTCAGAGACATCTCAGGAAAAGGTAGACTTTGCCTCTTCATTTATGACAACCACAACTTCAGCATTACCAAATAATGAACTATATTCTGTAATACCTTTTCCTGTGACATTTTCCCTTCTGGGCATTGATTATAGCTTAATTATGGAATTTAAGGTTAACTGTACATAACTTCTAGGTCTTCTGAAGAAGGTGTGACATTGCTGTATTACCTCGACATTGTCAGAGCTTCAAATAACATTTTGGCACCCAAGACCGATTGCATATGTTTGGAAAAATCAAAAGGAAAATGTCACATTTTAAGTTCCTGACAGTGGTATATAGTGATGAACAACATCACTATTTAGATTCATGTAAATCATAGATGTGTTACTAATTTTTTTGCAATGTAACAATAACACTTGCTTATTAAAACAGAAAATTTCTACCTTTTGTACTCTGCAACAGTTAATAATATGGTGAGAAACAAGATTCTTTTGTGCTACTGTTGACTGGGATAGAGTTAATTTTCTTCATAGAAGTTAGTATGGGGCTATATTTTGGATTTTCACTGGAAATAGTACTGGTAATTCAAGGATGATTTAATTATTGCTGAGCAGTGCTTACAGAGTCAAGGACTTTTCTCCTTCTCACACTACTCCACCAGAGAGTAGGCTGGGGGTGCATAAGAAGTTGGGAGGGGACACAGCTGAGGCAGCTGACCCCAAATGACTAAAGTGATATTCCACATCATATGACATCATGATCAGGATACAGAGTTGGCAAAAAAAGAAGGAAGGGTGGGACTTTGAGTTATAGTATTTGTCTTCCCAAGCAACCATCACATGCCATGAAGCTCTGCTTTCCCTGGAGATAGCTGAATACCTGCCTGCAGCAAAGTAAAATGCACATCATGCACCTGGAGAGGAATTACCCATGCAGCAATACTGGCTGGGGCCCAACTGGCTGGAAAGCAACTTTTCAGGAATGGATGCTGCTGGACAAGTGAAGAAGAGCCAGCAATGTGTCCTTCTGGCAAATGCAGCCAGCAGCATTCTGGTCTGCATTAGGAAGAGTATCACCAGCAGGATGAGGAAGTTTATCCTTATGCATGAAGCAATGGTGAGAGTACTTCATCTTGAGTACCATGTCCAAGTCTGGGCTCACCATAGCCTGGACATACTGGACCAAGTCCATTAAAGGACCATGTAGATCATTAAGGTCATCTGCTTTTGTCCTGTGAGACGAAGATAAGGGAGCAAGGGCTGCCTCAAGAAGAGAAGGCTCAGAGCAATCCTATCAATGTGTACAACATCCTAATAGAAGTGAGTAAAGACGACAGAGCCAGACCCTGCTCAGTGGTAGCCACTGAAGGGAAAAAGAGAAAATGGACACAAATTAAGATAAAAGAAATTCCAGTTCTATATCAGAAAAACACTACACTGGAATAGAGAGGCAGTGGAGTCTCCATCCCTGAAATCTAAACCCCACTGGCACTGACCAACACGCTCACTGAGCAACCTGCTGTACTTGACTCTGCTTTGAGAAGGGAGCTGGACAGGACAATCTTCAGAGGTCCCTTTCAAACTCAGCTAGTCTGTGATTCTGTGAAAAACGCAAAGCAAGCCAAAAAGAATTTAATGAGCTATATGTAAAAGACAAAAACTAATAATAAATCTCTTTTCAAACACAACAGGAGCATGAAGCTAGGTCATTACACAATTAAGTTGTAAAAACCAGAGTGCTCAAAGATTAGCAGAAAACCCCCATGGTTTTTTATATTCATGTTGCCCAAGGAAGAGTTAAAATTCCTGCAAAAGAATATTCTTGGGAAACTCAATAAAGGATACATCCAAAACTGAAGCCTTTGTAAGAAAAGGGTAGGAAACACACTACAACCAATCAGTATTCACCTGCAAGTTCTGAAGGATTTGTCAATGAAAGAGCTAAGTGTGTGCTGTATCACGGGAACACGCACGTGGTTTCTGTAAAGTCATTTTTCACAAACCTACTCATTTTTTCTAAAGGAAGCAAGGAGAACTTGGATACAAGAAGAATGCTTGAAATAAGTTGCTGGAAAGCTTCATTGCTAAGAATGAACTTGGAACATTTCAGCCTGGCTCAAAAATGGGGGGGGAGAACATGATGTGATAGGAATCTCTAAAACCACAAATGTCATGTTGAGTAAGGAACAACTGTTTACTCTGACTTCCAGTAGAGTAACCACCAAATGAGAGCTGCAGTTAGCATGTTCAGAAGGGCATGCAGAAGTCCTTCACAAAACATGTTATTAAATAAACTAATTGCCTCTGCAGCAGGAAGCTGAGGATGGTAAAATTCTCATGCATTAAAAAACCAAAGCAAGAAATTCAAGGGTGAAAAACTCAGCTGAGGTCCACTAAACACAAACAGATACACTCCTAGTTCAAGCATTTCCTGAGATGGAAATTGTTGCAGAGTAAAAGAGTATTCCCAGTACATGTCATATTTATGTTCCTGATCCGTTATTATATTCCCAAAAATACTGTTTGCTGGTTGTTATCAAATATAGCAGATTTTTGAGCTGGCACAGTGCAGTCATTCTTATGGACAGAAGTATGTTGTTGTCACAGGTGCCTTTGGAAGTTTCTACCTATGAAAAACTAGTGACAAAATCCAGTTGTCACCATCTAAAAAAAGAATATTAAACCAGAAATGTAAAGCAAATAAATTTACCCTTATGGGAAGACGAGAAGGTCCAAGGGCTTCTTGTGTTTCAGAAATAAATTCGTGTTCTTGAATGCTGCCATTGCCACTCATGTCTCCTGAAGCCTGTGCAAAACCCAAACATG
>VYZX01004476.1:39914-51554 GCA_013401335.1 Brachypteracias leptosomus | reverse complement strand
TGATTCTGTGATTCTGTTATTGGAGAGAGGAGGAGCTGCGCAATTCGTTTCCAAAGAAAATCTTTAGGATTTCTCTTTCATGTTTCACATAAGTGCTGTTTCCTGTAATATAGTGGGTGCATTTGCAGAACATTTGCTATCATTTATCTGCAAAGCAAAATATTCCATAAGATATTTACTGTGAATGTGATGACCAATATGCTGCAGTGCAAATCCAACAGTTAAAGCTGTGGTAGGAGGAAAGAGGCAAAAAAGCAGAGACCTGCTGTCTTGATACAGTTGATGCTGTAAATGAGAAAACCATGGAGGTTTTGTAGTTCGGGTTCTCTGAGGTTTGCCTATTTACAGCTTTTGACTACCTAATGGAGTTGGAAACAAAAGGAGGGCTGGAGTTTGTTACAAACAATGTGAATGAGGGAAGATTTACATGATACTTTCCTTCTAACTTTTCCTAGCTTTTGAGGCCTAGGAGTAGACCATGACGTATGTCAGTTTTCTTCAGCATTATATAAAGATTTTGTCTCATAGTACTGATATAAAATATCAAACCTCAGCCATTTAGTTCTTTTAATGCAATAAAATCCTTTACATGCTTACACTGATATGTTCAAGAACCAAAAGCTGAATGGTCTTATACAACCACTGTAATCTTCATCAGTGATAAAATAATTATAACAATTTATCATTGTATTGAATTTAGGGTTATTAACTGATAGGAGAACAGAATCTGAACTAGCACTCAGAAAAAGAACTTCTTTAAAAGTTAAGTCGAAAACATGCATGTATTATAATAAATATATTAAAATATGTTCAAAGATAGACAGAAAGAAGAAACATCTCCTTTTTCAACAAATAAGCAAAAACATTGTGAAAATTGATATATGTCAGTATGGAAGCAGAATTTTGTTAGAATTATGAACAAATTAAGTAAACTTTTGATGAATTCTTCCTTTTAGAAATGTTTTTATCATTTTGGTTAAATCTCCACGTTCGGCCCTTTAAATCTCCTTTTCAATTGTTCAAAATACAGTGCGACTATTAAAAGAGATGGAAGAGGGCATGACATATTGACATAGAAAGATGTGGATCTCTGAGACTCATGAATTTTCATACCTTATGTCAGCAAGTTGCTCTTGAAAATTGTTTTTTTCCTAAATCCCAACACTTCAAACTCAGTTTAGATCCTACCAGTCATACTGGCTTCTTTCCATCATATACACGCTCACCACAATGTTCTACAGGCTAAATTACACTCTCAGCTGCACTTGCACAACTTCACTGCTCTCAGATTTTGTCTGTAGTGACACCTGTTCAATTCCATTAGCCTTTCAGTGCTACAGGTCACTGTCACCAGGAACAGCATCTGAAGCTAATGGGATTTCTCCTCTGCACCGTAGAATGAAAGTTGCATAGCAACATTTTTGTAGCTGGTAATTATGCACTACATGGTAAGAACTCATTTCAGTTGTCAGAGTCTAGTTATTTTTGTCATACTCATAGCTGAAGGAAAATATTGTTTATGAATGGCAAGATTCTGAAACACTCATTTCAGATGAGCAGTATCTTGCTTACCTTAGTGAGGTAAGGTACTGCTTAATGCGAGTAAGGTTTTAAAATGTGACTCAAAGTGGATGAAAGTGATCTAGAAACCAGAGATATGCAGAGTATGTGGAATCTCACATGTATTCATTTTCAACTTCACTTTTTCCAATGAACTACATTTAAAAGAATGTAAGCACAAATTTAATTTGCAAGTATAAAGTTAAGGTCCTGATAAAGTAACTTACCTGTTGCACTTCCAACACCAGAAAGAGATCATTATTAGAATGGTTCATTTTTTAACAGACATGAGCACAGTTCATAGAGAACAGTGTGTTGCTTGTTTTCATAACAAAGGAAACAAAAGTATCACAAGAACAAAACACCTTCAGATTTTATACCTGCAGACTTTCTGTTTCAGCAGCCTAAGATAGAATGAACAGAATTAAAAGAACTCTCTTCTGTACTGGTAAGGGACCTTAATGGATGCTGCTGTCAGGATTCCCCTAAAACAATGAACCTGTTTTGGAGTCTGGTTTTCATACATTCCTTTCCTTCACCCTAGTAACACTCTGCTTCCTCACTCAGTGCTGCTGACCATCATGCCTGCAGGCTGTCCAGCAACAGGCCTTTCTTGTAATGGGGACAGAAGTAGGAATTATAGGAGCTGTATTCTCAAATAGCAATTTCTCTGAAAGTCAGAGTGAGGAAAGGATGCTTACTGCTGAGAAAATCAGGCCTTAACTGTAAAATTTGAAAAGCTTTGAGTGATGAAAAGAAGGACTGAAGCTTATTCAAGCACTGCTTCCATTATGCTATAGCTGTATTTTCTGGATGAGCTTGTGGTAGTGGTGAATGATGAGTAGGCAATTTAGCATTCACTGGCAGAGCCCTGAAGGCTCTCATTGCTTTGGCCTTCTTCAACGCCCTGAATCTGACATGTATGCACCAGACAAATCATTTAAAAAGCCAGCATGATTTTCAGTTGCAAAAAGAATAATAATATATACTAAAAGTAAACATTAAATAGAAAAGGATAATGCAATTCCTGAAATAAAGCAAATCCCTTGAAGGACAGAAACTAGAGCCATCACACTGAATTGAAAGGATGCTCTGTGAAATCAGAGAAATAATTTTTGGAAAGTAAGTGACAGTGATGGGAATCCCTGGTTGCTGGGATGAGCAAGCTTAACTATACTTTATGATTAATTAATTGTATGGAGAGCTGCTGTTTTAATTAACTCTAGATCTTGAGAAACATAGATGCTATGAGATATTTNTTCCCTGTCCTTCTTGAACTGAGAGGCCCAGAACTGGACACAGTATTCCAGATGTGGTCTCACCAGGGCAGAGTAGAGGGGGAAAAGTATACATGTAGTCTACCCCAAAAATTGAGTTATACATGAGATGCCAATGATCTGCATGGAAATTGTTTCAGAAACATATGTATGTATCCTACATGCAGTAGTAAAATGAACAACTATCCTTATATGAACTCCTTTACTGCTCAAAAATACACTTTGTGAAGTAAAAACATGCCAAGACAGCAAGTGAAAAAAACTGTGAATAGAAAGATTTATTTGTACCCTGACAGTTTTGGACTGAATAATCCTAGCCTGGGATCAGAATAACTTTGTCTTCACAGCTTCCTAATGTGGTAACATTGGATATGCTTTGCAGAAAATCAATCTGGCAGAATTTTTCAGGAAAACTTGTATCAGGGAAAAAGACGCTAGTGTTCTGATCATTTATACTGCAATAGTTTCAGTATTAATATAAAATATAAATGAAATCTATGGTAGAAAACACAGTATGTAAAACATAAACCAGAAGACTATCTCACCTGATTGACAGATTGTCCCAGACTGAGGAAATAATCCTTCAAGTACTGGACTTAGGCTCTGGAATTCCTTGCCTTTGCTGTCATCCTTTTGGATAAATCACATCTCTTCACTTTGCCTCTCTTTTTGCTTTGAAAAATAAAGACAATTACACTGATTTATCAATGAGAAATGCTATAAAAAACCTATAGTCATTTTAGCCAACAGTGTTTTTCATTCATTCGTTGTACAGGATTTGGTTCACATTTTTTGCCAGAAGGAACAAAATATTAGCATCAGAGTTAAACCAGAGTTAAAAAGAAACCAGTTCAACAAACACAGGCAGAATATTGCTTCAGGATAAGCTTCTGGTACTTCCTATGTTATGTGATATATCTTATTTTCCAGCTGAGAGGGTCTTATCCAAAACCATGGAAGTATAGTTAATTCTTTTCTTTGTTTCCACTGAGCACTGGATCCAGAGTCACATTGAATAAGATGAATAGGTTTCTGCTAGTGATGACTACCAGGAACTGATAATGGGAAAACCAGACATCTGTATGACCCTTGTGTGACAAGGAAAAGAGAGACAACAACGATTTATTTATGGACACTGTGTCTTTGCATATAGTGTTTTTTATAACATGCAGTCCTGAGGCTGTCTATTATACACACATGGTATCTTTTGCATTTTGCTTTCATTTCATAAACTTTATATGTACACACTGGCAATGGAGGGAAATTCCTTTAGGGTTTCTAACCTCCTTTTCATTGCAGAGGTTTTTCCTAGGCTAGGGTCACTCCACTGGTCTTGTTCACAGCACAGTTACAGTTCTTGGAGAGAGTTATCTGCAAGGCAGAAGTAGAAACAGAGAATTCAAGACTCTTAAAGAGCTGAGAAATGAACATTGATGTATATACTTTTGGAGGAATCACAAGAGTCACTGACTTTACATCTATTTGCAACTTAAGTGGATAATTACATTCGTGTAAACAAGGTAGAAAATGGTTGTCAAAGCTGTCAGTCTGACTTGTAACCTTTCATGTCAACCAATTAAAGAGCATAAATAGAAAGTAAAATACAAAGGTATTAATAGAATATCCTGAAAAAAGGAAACCATTTCACCAAATGAATTAATCAAACTGTATTACAAAACTAAACAAATTGATAATCAAGACAATTTAATATTTGTTATCAAACTTGTGTGCCAATTTTAAAATGAGTTAAGAAGAAAACTGAACCTCTACAGCTCTCAATATTATCAAAATGATGGAAGGACATAAGAAATGTCCCTGATATCGCCAGTCACTGGGCTATAGTATTGTTGGGAACACAGCTGAAACCTTATACCTTGAAGAAGAAACACCTGGAATATAAATCAGGCAGTTTTCTTTGAGCCTGTCGGGCCTTGGCCACATCAGTAAAAATAAGTAATATGTTAATCCTTTCACATAGGTTATTTCTGGTTGTATATATTCAGTTATACATATTTTCATATATATATTATATATATATATATAATTATATATATATCACCTTTGTTCCTCTAGTTTTTATTGTTTGCCCTCTACTTGCTACTGTGACCTAGCAGTTATAGTTAGGACTTGCCTTTTTTTTAATTATTACTTTTGGTAATGTAGAAAATAATGACATATGTATGACTGGTGGGAACAACATTCTATAATCCTGCTTCTTTAAACAGGTATCTTTCTCTCTCCCATTGTATCTGAAATAATTTAGAAGAACTTATAAACAGCTGATTCACAAAATCAGGGAAAATTATGTGTAGTAGCAAGCTTTAATCTTTGGAAAATATAATAAAAAGTACATTTTTTTGCTAATTTTCTCATTTTTGCCAGCTTTATGTGTTGTTCTTGTTATCCTTGGACTGTGCCCATTTGTCAATCAGGTGCAATAAATGCTTTCTCTATTCTGCAGATTGGCTTTGGCAACTGATACTGCCTCAACATTACCCCTGTCTTCTGAAGGCATTGCTAATAAAAAGGAGCGATGTAAATGTGATCACGATGGATATTCTTAGAAGTTTTATGATTTATGGGAAAAAATATAGTGATGTTGCTCTCCAGCCTTCAAAAAAAGAGAAGAGGAATAAGTAAAATGTTCTACTTGTGTAAGTGAGCGTATAGCAAGAAACAGAGTTCATTAGTTATGCTCATACAGATTGTTTACATAATGTGTGATCTACCTCTATCCAAGTAAGCGCATTTACGCACACCCCACACATCTTTATTCATAATCTTTTTTCTTGCTCAAAAAATCAAGGATTCTGGCTGACATAACATCTTTAAGGGCATTATTATATTTTTTTTTTTTTTTAAATCTTTTTGATTGTTGTATTGCTTTGATAGTACATCTAAGGAAAAAATATTTCCATTGTTTTTAATTCACGAAGTAGAAGGGAGGAACTGAAAAATTCTGGGTTTACTCCTGGGTTTTTTAGTACTTTGAAGGTACCGGATTCTCTTTTACAATGCTATCAAGGTTAAAAAAAGTTTGGAAAAGATTATGATTCTCCTGAGTATGTACCATGTAGGTACTTCAATGTACTCGCTGCAAAAATTTCTGAAGTGGAATTAGAGGACAAGCTTTAAGTTCTGCTTTGAAACAGAAAGAGGTAAACTATTTAAAAAGAACTGAACAAGTTTTGAACTAAGTGATCAAAAGAGGAAAATGCACATGGCAGTAACGCTGGGTCTAACGCCGTCAGATTGCTCATGCAGTGTTCATATTCATTCATCACTTTTTTCAATTGCTCTCAAAAACCCAAGGAAAGAAAAAAAAATCTCTCTGAATAATTTAAAGCAGTTATCTCTTTTCAGTCATCAGTCCTTTTGTTCTTTTGTGTATCCATAACCTCATACCAGTCATTTAAATTTATCTGTGGTTGTGATATAACCATGTCAATGTCTAAAGCAGTGGCAGAGCAAAACTGAAAAGAAATATTTGTAACATTTTAAGGAAAAAGAAAAAAGAAGGCAAAAATCTTCTAATCTGATTAAAGATTTAGGAAGAATTGAGTGATGCAAAGACTTCCTGTGCAAGAGATTCATTAGTTTGCCAGTCGTTACCAATTAAAGGGGGCACCTAAAGAAGAATAAGAAGTGATTAGCTTTTTATTTAAGACTGTTTTGTTTATAAGGTTGAGTTTTTCCCTTCCTTAAATTTATAACAGACTTCTAAAATGCCCTGTTTCTGGGGACTCACCCAATATGATTAATATCATCATTTGTATTGCAATAGTACTTCAGAAGCCAAAAGTGAAATCAGCAGCCTTTTGTACTAGACATTGTATGAACAGTCCTTGCCTTAAAGAGCTTACCAACTAAAACAGAAAATCCTAAAGAGAAGGAAAAGGAAGTATTAGTCTTCTGTAATAGAAATAGTGACAGAAAGACTAATTTTAAATGCCCAGGAAAAAACCCTAAATACATGGAGAAATTGAACCACCTTCTGAGACCCAGATCCTTGCTTTGGCCAGAAGATTCCTGTTTCTCTGAGGTACTTTATCTCCCAATTGACAATTTGCAGTAATTTCAAAAGAAACATTCTTCATTTTAGAACCTGAGTAGCCTCTATCCTATAGTAATCACTTTTGTAAATTCACAATAAAAAATGTGATGTCAGGGAAGTGAGAGATTATAGGCAGTATTAGCAGAAGAAATAATATTTTGAGACAGGTAGTCCAAAGAAAGGCTTTGTGCATGTCTCTTGGATTCTAATTCTGAGCACAAATATACAAAGTGCAAATAAATCTTTTGCAGAAAATACTCTGTCCACATGGTTTGTTTCCTTAATTTCATATGAGTACAGCAGCGCTTATCAGGTTCACAAACAGCAACTGAGGCACAAAGCTTCCTGCCTCTCATTTCAGCCTTTATTCTAAAAGCCAGGTACTGTGAGGAGATACACAGAAATCTTTATGCATTGAAGTTTGGCATATGTTGAATTATACCAGGAAATAAAAAAAAAGTGAAAAAAGGGTAAAAGAAAATGTGAATTTAGTCAAATTAAGCTGGGACTTCAGAATGGGCATGAAGAATCAAGGGAAATGGTAATGAGAAAGAAAAGAAGTTTTTAAAAAATAAGGAAGGCTATGTCTAGGAGGCTGCTTAGGCTTCTTCCACAGGAAGGTCAAGAAGTTGCATGACCTAAATCTGCATTGCTTGAATTTTATTTTTTGGTATCATGAAGGTACAAATACCTTAAAAATAAGACTGCTTACACATCTTTGATTTTACATGCTGCAGCTTCAGACATGCGCAGGGGCAGGAGACATATTCTGCTTTTTGCAGGGTAATTATTCGTGTTGATTATTACCCTTGGACAAATTGAGTTCTCATGTCTAGGGAAATAGGATCAAAGAAAGGAATGAAGGGGACAGTACTGCATCCATCCATCCATCTATCTATCTATCTATCTATATCTTGATAGAGGAACTTATTATTTTAAGCAAATGAAAGAGGATCTATTTTACTTTTTTTAGAAAGCTTACTAATGAACAGATGTATATGGGAGACTGTCATCAGCCCCCTGAGTGGCAATGATTTGAAACAGTTTGCCATATGTACTTGATCCTAATTAAAATAAGACAAATTAACAAGTTTCACCTCTCTTGATGGAGAACAGATAACTGTCATTCAGTGGTTCTTACATCATGGATTAATTCTTTCCCTTTTTTTTAATCCCAAATAGATAATTTCAAAACATATTAATATTCAGCAGTAGGAGAAATGCAAACCCTGCCTGCTCTGACACTTTACTGCTCCCTCCCAGCTGCAGGACGCCCTCAGCCCTGAGAGCACTAAGGGGCCTTGCCCTGAGTGGCCCCAGCTACCCCCTCAACTGCTGCCTGAGGGGCAGCTCCATTTAAGCTCAGGTGGGAGAGTTCCTCACTCTTCCCGGTTCATGCTGTATGTCTGCTTGTTCTTAGTCCTTCTCCATGGTGTTTACTGCTTGGGTCAGCCTTGGACCTGACTTGCTACTTTTGCCTGACGGCTGCAGGGCCACAGCTGGAGTTTGCTGCTGTCGGGGACCTGCTGTACGGCTGGGTTGGGCTCCCTGGGCTGCACCCAGAGATGAGTTCCCCCTGTCCTGGGGAAGCCTCAGGACACCTGCCCTGATGAACAGGGTGCTCTGGTCCAGAGGGTTTTACTGAGTGCTACAGAGCTTTTATTTGTCTTTTAAGAAAACCTACCTTCTTTGCCTGAGATGGAATAGAAATGAAAAGCTTCAGGCCTACACACTTTTAAAGTGTCTGTACAGAAAGAAAGGGAGTCTTTTTATGATTTGTTGACCAGGTAACAATATGAAACATATTTGTAGTTGATAGCTGGAGCCCACACAGGGTCATTATTTTTTAAGACTGGATTGTTTTGTTAAGAATATGACAAAGAGTGTTGCAGTGAGAGGTGGAAGGGACTAGCCAGCTCAACAGCAATGGAGGTATGCCCTTAGGGGAATGTGGGGCTGACCTAAATCTTTAGCTGCGATATGTAGCTTGCAAAGTCAGTCTTTGCTTATCTGTTGGACTCAAATATCTGTGGCAATACTTGTTTCAATCAGTACTTGTTGTGCTGTTCAGTATTGAATTACTTGATATCATGAAATAGGAAACTCTCCTTTGAAACGTTTATACTATTAGTTAATTGCAGCAAAGAGGTATAAATGTTTCTTTCTCATTCAGCTACCCATAAGATAGCTGATCATTCATGCAGAGCCTCAAAGAGGCTGAATGGGAATATTTATTTAAGTTTTTTTTTTTTTCAAGGAATATAAAATCACATTTGCTAGAAATAAAAGATTATTTTCTATATATCCTCCCTAGTAGTAGTAGAAGATCTCAAGCAGAAAAAATGTGACTTCCTAATTTTAGTAGGAAAACTCCTAGTTCTGCGTCAAGGTAACCCAGGTTTCAGATTATTAAAGAAACTATTTTGTATGGGAAAATATAGATAGCCAGGTAGATTAGATGGGTTAAAATAAGTCTTTAAACTGTGTCAATATGAACTATGTAAGCGAACATGATGAAAATAAGATGGTTGTTATTTTATTTCTGAAGTAGTCTTATCTAAGGTATCTTATTTTTAGATGCCATCATAGATGTATCAGTGGATGAGAAAAGGAAATTTCTAGAGTTCAGAAGATGAGATAGGTCTGTAAAATGGTTAGTATTCTAAGTGTAGTAGGTCTGATGGCTGCCTAGCTCTGCAAAAGGCTAATAATTTTATGTCCTGATTTTCGGATGACTACTTTAAAGGACTTCCCATGGAAAACTGTGGGTAAACTTACTGTGCAAGAATGAATGTGAGAAGAAAAAATATCGCAGGACTTTCCAAAGCATTTCTTTTGCAAGCACATATTACTGCAAACATAAAAATTCAGGATTTAATAGTTGTGGTTGCTTTCACAAAGATTAATTTTCAGTATCTACCCCTTAAGGTTGTGTATGTGCTAAAAAATACTTGAAATAATTGATAAAGATGTGGTCGACAAGCTTAACGTAACACAATCACTGTGAAGTAACATTAAGAAAATTTAATAGCTGAGGGGGAAAAAGTTATTTCTTTGTTGAAGTATGATAATTTTGAATTAGCTTTTCATTGTGAACTTGATTTTGTTAAATGCAAATCCCCAGACTTTCAGAAAAGCGTAAGCTATGGCATCTTTACCACAGCATGAAAGTGTCCCTAGGAGTACATACTGTAGAATAGCTTAAAGATAGTGAATCCACAATCTGGATGACTTCCTTTTAACTTGTTCATGTAATAATATTCCAGAAGGTTTGTCTTCCTGCTGCAAAAGGAGGAAGATCACTTTTTTCCTTGCTTTGTCTTTTTGAGTCTGAAAATGCTTAATGCTCTTTAAGGGGGGCAGGGGGAAGAAGTATCTATGTATTTATTTCAATATTAAAGAGTTGCATTTTCGTAACACCTAAGTGTAACAGTTACAGTTAACCTCTTATTCATCTGTGTACAAACACTACATATTTGGGGCAATATTTACCAGTTTTTCAGAATGAATCACACTTATACAACAACAAATCTATTGCAAAAATAGGCTGGTTTCTGTCACTTGGCCTCAGGTATCACCAGTGTTTTGTAGACCACAATGTGGTAACAATCACCTCAGGCATTGTTTCAGGAAAACACTTCCATGTGTGCTGCTTTGACTACTATTCAGGAAATGATTTAAGCAATTTATTTATGACTTGTATTTTGTCACAAAATCTGAAACTTTCTAGTGTTTAAAAATGGAACCACCCTTCCCTTCATTCCTCTACCCCAAATTATCTAATTTCATTTTCTTCATTTGTTCATGTATACTTTCATATTTGAAGATATAGTATCTCTGTTGTGAGTGTTTGTGCCATTTCACTTCTCATAAATTCAAAATCTGGACATCGGATTAGATCATTGTGGTGCCAGAGGTGATGCAGGTGTAGCAGCCTCCACTGCCTCTATTCAGAACACCTGGAGGACAGCAGCGGTTCTACTTAATAAGTCAAGCATGGACAGCATAGCTCTGGGGAGACAGAAGCAGTAGATTGGTTTGTCTGGTTTTAAAAGCAAGCTAACAAGCTGTGAACCTAGTGTGTTGCTCTATCTCCAAGCCCTGCAGGTTCCCCATTTTGCCTTACAACTCTTTCTACCCTCTTCAGTTTTCATTTCTGGATCAATTAAACGACTTTGGTTTTGAGTGACTTGATTTTAGTTTTACTGGTGAACCAATAAAACACGATGACTGCTAATCTTTATCCCTCTTTGGAAGGACTAGCAAGAGACCTGTCTAGAAAAGCTAAAACTCAGTTAGAATTAAATCTAGCCAGGGAGATCAAGGGGAATAGCAAAAATTTCTACAGGTATATTAATGGTAAAAAGAAGACTGGGGAAGGTGTGGGTCCCCTCAGAAAGGAAACGGGAGAGGTGCTGTCAAGTGATATGGAGAAGGTTGAGGTTCTCAATGACTTTTTTACTTCAGTCTTCACTGACAAGGGCTCCAGCCACACTCCCGGACTCACAGAAGATAATGGCAGGGGCTGGCAGAAAGAACTGCCCATTGTAAGTGAAGATCAGGTTCGTGACCATCTGCTGAACCTGAAAGTGCACAAGTTCATGGGACCTGATGGGATACACCCACGGGTACTGCGGGAACTGGTGGATGAGGTTGCTAAACTGCTCTCTATTATATTCCCAAAGTCCTGGCAGTCTGGTGAAGTCCCCACTGACTGGAAAAGAGGAAACATAACCCCCATTTTCAAGA
>VYZX01004476.1:0-30300 GCA_013401335.1 Brachypteracias leptosomus | reverse complement strand
AAAACTTAATGAAGAATTTTTATCTTCAGGATTTATAGACTTGGAAACAGCTTGAATCCACAAGACAGCACACTTAATGTGTGTTTTACACAAATGCCTCTGTACCAAGTCAGCTCTCTCTTGGTCCACTTTGTGTATATGATTTATAGTTATGCAGACAGTTGAAATTGTGTTATTGCAGAAATTTGTTATTCAGTATGCTATGTTGGATTGCCTTGTGGATCCCAAGATTAGACCTTCAATGCTACAAGTCCCAATCCCCTTAATCAAGGGGACGGAGATGAAAAGGAGAATTTTTCAGATGAGTCTTTAATATTAAAACCTCCTGCTTGCTATGTTTTTAGTATGTGGGACCCATAGCATATAGCACCCCTGCAGTGCCTATCAGGAGTTTATTAAGAAGATTGAGTCTGGGATTCTACAGTGGATTATAGTAGGAGGTTCAGACATAGCAGGTATATTTTGAAACAGGAGTGGTTCAAGCTGGAAGTAAGGAAAAGCCTGCTCCATGATGTATGTCAAGCATTTGAACATGTTGCACGGTCACCATCCTTGATCCTTGAAGGTTTTCCTCGTCCAACTGGATGAAGCCCTAAGAAATATGATCTGACTCAACTTTGTGCAAAATTATGGGCCATCAACCTTCTGAGATTCCTTCCAGCCTGAGCTATCCTATGATCTTATGATAACAGGATGTGTGTATATTCAAAATGGATATGTGAGTTGTTGTGGTTTAAGGTTTGGGGAAGGGGAGAGACAGGTGCAGCGGCTATTCCACTCCCCTTCCTGCTACACTCTATAAAAGGATACAGGAAGTTCTGCTCACCCCTTCCTTGCTGGGATTGCTGCTGGGACTGCACCTCGGGCTACAACTTCACGTAGCTTGGGAAGAATCCAGCAACATCCGAGGATCGGTGTTGTACATATTTGTATATATACCTTCTCTTAATACCTCTGTATATTCCCCTTCCTTTAATATCCTTTTAGTTGTTCCCTGTTAAAAGTTGTAATCTTGATTTCCAACTTTGTGTGAGGCCTTTCTTCCTCCCCTGGGAGGGAAGAGGGTGGGGGAAAGAGGGGTGAAACAAATTCTGTTCCGTGGGGCATTACCCTGAGCCCTAAACGGAGACATGAGTGTAGCTCAAGCTGGTGTACCCATGGTAACTTGAAGATACATATTACAGGTACAAATAGCAGTGATGGGCTTTAATAGCACAGGCAGCAAGGTAGTCTTGAAAGTATCTGATTGTAATGAATCCATTCATTAAGGCTAAAATCTTATTCCTTTTGTGGGCTAGAGTTTAATTTTCATGTCCATAAGGCATGCACTTCTCAGTTTTTGAAAACCATGGCTTAATGTTTTAGCAGTCCTTGCATGAAAAAAGATGTGATATAACTTCTTCCAGGCTATGATCACAACAGACAAACGAGTTTTAGAACACCACTTATTTTCCTAATGTACTCCAGTACCCTGGGATAACACTGGTCTTGGTTGCTCAATTGAAATGATTTCTGTGATTATGTACGGGTTTGAAGTTGACATGACATTGAGATAAATAGTCTTTCAGAGGAATGACAATCCATTCTAGTGGATAGTACAGCACGAGTGTCAATTTTATACATTTCTGGTTTTGTTGTTTACCTAAAGACATACTTTTCAAGGCTGAAGTATAGGTGAGAACAGTGGCACAAAAATAATATAGAAGTATAGACCCTGAAGGACTAAGCCTGTAAGTGCTTACAGCTAAGAACAGCACTTACTGCTGGGAGTAGTCCAATTGATTTCTATGAAATAATAGAAATCAATGTGACTACTCCCAGCAGTAAGCACTACAGGCCAGATTCTCAGCTACCTAAAACTAAAGATACCAGCGAAAATTTTATCCAAACCTCAGTAATGAGTGTTAGTTCACACTGTTTGGTACATATCTGCCTAGTCATCTATTTTAGCACCTGCATTTTGTCCCATGGGTTTGTCACGACAGGCTGGAACACATCATTGCAATGTCCTAAGCATGCAGAGATGATGTTCAATTTGCTTCTTTCCTGAATGCCACCAAAAGTCTTGCTTCTGAGAGAGAAATAAACAGTATTTCAAGGCAGCTTTTCAAACAAATTAACCTCTGGGTTGAGACCAGGTGTGGAAATGCTCTCCCCCTCCTCCCCTCCACCTTGGATGAGAATGTTTTTGAAAGTAATGAGTTCATGTAAACATTGAGTATGCTGCAATACTGAACGGTGATCTTAACCAAAGCACAAAAGCAGATTTAATAGCAGTGTAAATCTTTTCATCTATACCAGTCTACAAAAAGTAGAGCAATTGTTTCACATGAGACAACTGATATGTTGGCATATTCAGGGCCATGTTATCTCTGCCTCAATTTTGGACACTTTGGCAGAAGCATGATTACAGTTTGCTCGTTTCTTAAAAGCCCCAAAGTTTTAGCAGTTGCAATATGTTTCTCTAACATCCAAATATTAGACTTCGCAAAATTGGAGAGCATTTCAAAAATTTGACTTCAGTGAATGAAATAGTGATATATGTAGGAATATACATATATTCCTGTGGTTCTGTAACAGCAAGTCCTAGTAGTACCAGCATGTACTCTCTTAGCATGATATCTACATAGTGGCTTCCACACATTCATAACATCTAAACTGAAAACATAACAACTATGGCTCTAATGTGCTTTTACAATTTATTTTTTTTCATTTATGTGCAAGAAACAGTGAAAACAGTGGAGATTTACAGCTGCACTTAGTATAAAAATACCAGTTTGTACTGAAGGATGAGGTTATTGATTGCAGAGCTATAGGTTAAACATGTAGTAATGACATGCTTGAATTAATGACACATTCAATAGCACTGCTTCTAAATTAAGGGCATTCCATCTTTCCCACAAGAAATTGTTGTAAGGACACACAGAATACCAGTGGCAGGATTTGTATTGTCTTCTGATATTTCATGATGTACTAATAGACATTTATTATGTTGCCTGCAAACCATATAATATGTTGATCTCACATTCCAACTAACAGGCATAACTTTAAAGAGTTCAAAGCATAAGACATAAACATGTCATTAGCAATAATTATGAATATTTTCAGACATGAGGACAAAGAGCAGCATTCAATTTGGATTGAAACCTGAGACTTTAAAAAGAAAAAATAATAAACTGAAAACTGGTATAAAAGTTGCATCATTTCAAATTTCTGTGAAACTTACATTCAACTTGTAATACATGACATCGTTTCTAGGGCAAAATTCAAGCAGATGAAAACTAGACAGAAAATGCGAGGTCTTATAGCATTATCATAAACTGTCTTTGTTTTGGTTTTACTTATATAGCAAGAACTATCTTGATTTGTGTATTTGAGAGTTAGTAACTGCAAACTTGTACTCAGTTTTAAGAATCTGAAGCTAATTGTCCTCTACTGAAATCAGTTTTTTAGAGTTAGTGAGTTTTAGGCACATGTTTGTGAATTGTTGTGAAGATGGATACTTTTAAACCTGGAAACAGGTTTTTCACGGGTATTGACCATGAACAGCTCTGATGTTACTATTTATCTTGTTTCGCAATCTTATTAAAAGATAACCAACCAAGCATGAGAGGTCCTGCCCTTGAATAGCATGATCAGTTAATACTTACAATGAGGCTGAAGCATCAGTTTTACTTTTTACCTTAAGTCACTGATATTTCTGCTTTTGCTGTTGACAAATACTGCTGACAGTTTGAGCTCCAGCCTGAGGATACTGGGACCAAAGGAAAGAACACATTAAGTCCTAGTTCGTTTCCCTGTGATACATCAACAAACCCAAGAACAACAGATTGCCAACAGATCAGCAAGAGTAGGAGAGAGCCAAGTATGTTGTCAAAGATGATATCTTCCCCTTTGTGTCAGGGCCTCCTCAAGCATATTTCCCTGTGTGGGGGCTCTGACCGCCAAGGCCATGCAGTGAGTGGCAGGAGGGAGAGCAGATCTAGACAGTGTGATGGGGATGTCCTGCTCACTTGCTTACATTTGGTAACCTGGCACAGGCTGGATAACCTGGCCCACTGTGTTATCTCACCCTTGCTGTGCCCAATAGTAAGCACATTGCTTTTACCAGTGCAGGACAGACTTGAGTGTTTCAGACATACACAGAAAACTTAAAAGCAGGTATTCTTTAAAATGTAAATATATATTCCAAAAATATCCCCTGCGATCTGAATGAAAAAGACCATGCAAACTCAATTCATTGATCTCTGTATCACAACTAATATCAAAACTGATTGTATGAAAGCCAGACTAAGGATTTTTAAACAAGTTTTGCAATAAATGTTTTCTATTAAAAGTTAATAATATGATTAACTGCTGAAAAAGCAAGTGCAGAAACATTATATATGGTGAGTTTGTCACTGTAAAGACATTCATGTATGCTTTGTGTACATAAGCATTTACTGCATGAAAATTCATACATTTGTAACATGTCTTATGGAAAATAATGCACTAAATTGTTAATTAGACTGCAGTGTAAACTTCTAGAAAGATCACTTTTATTTTTTAAATAAAACCCCAAATCCTTGTAAAATTTGCATGAACTCAAGCAAGACTGAGTCACGACTGCTATGGGAATTTACTTGCTCAACTACAGCAGAGAGTTTTAAAGAACTTTGGAGAGTTGTGGAAATACATTTATCAGGAAAGTTTTGTGATAGATCCAGCTATGTCCTATCAACTGACATGTAATCTTTGGAAGAAACTAATTCAAAATGACATGAATCCGAAATTTCCCATAGGGCTGAAATGTTGAATTGAAGGACTTCAAACAAAGGATTTGTTTAAAATGGAACATTTCAGTGATGGTGGCTGTTTTAAGTGAGTTTGGTTGGTTACTCAGATGAAGCAAGGATTACTGGAGGAAAACTGCCATACAGAAATGATGACAAGAATAAGAAATATTTGTCTTGTCTTGAGTTATGAAATTTACCAAGAAAAGTAGAAGGATGTCAGGAAAGCAAAAAGTTCTAAGCATGCAGTAGCCTTATGCTGCTAGTTTGTTTTTCATCTTCAACCATGTTGTGGTTTAAGGTTTGGGGAAGGGGAGGGACAGGTGGAGCGGCTATTCCACTCCCCTTCCTGCCACACTCTATATAAAGGACACAGGAAGTTCCGCTCGCCCCCTCCTCGCTGGAATTTGCTGCTGGCTACGGATGCCTCTGTGGCTGCTACAACTCCACGTGGCTTGGGAGGAATCCAGCAACATCTGAGGATTGGTGTTGTATATATTTGTAAATATATCTTCCCTTAATACCTCTGTATATTTCCCTTCCTCTGATATCCCTTTTGTTACTCCCTGTTAAAAGTTGTGATCTTAATTTTCCAACTTTGTGTGAGGCCTTTCTTCCTCCCCTAGGAGGGAAGAGGGGAGGGGGAAGAGGGGTGAAACAAATTCTGCTCCGTGGGGGGTTGCTCTGAACCTTAAACGGAGACAAACCACAACAAAAAGACTACTGAAATGAACAAAAAATATTTGTATTTTTCTCTTTAGTGTTTTCTCAAGTACTTGGCACATTTCACAACAGTATTGATTGAACTGATAAACAGGCAATAGGTGTGGGAAGAATGTAACTAACTGATGTAGGTAAATTAACACAAAGGCAGTAAATATTCTTGAACATAGGTAAGGCTTGAGGTGAGAAGTGGAGACTTACTTGGATTTAAGGAATAAATTCTTTTGAAGTAGCTGATGCAATGATAGAATTTCAGAACACTTTATTAAATAAAGAGAACTAACTGCTAAAGGAAAAACTAAACATAAACCTTAGTGAAAACGTGTTTAGGTTTTATCTCTTGTGAAGGCAATCTTGCACTGAGTTCCTTCCAAATTTGGTGTGTTCTGTTTATAATCAGTGAAACAGCACTCACATCAAGCAACTGCTTCCCTAACAAAAAAAAGACACAAAATAGGCTCTTGTCACAAAATGACAGCTGTAAGCATTGTCTTGAAGCTTTTGACTCTTAAAAAATTTACATATTACTTTTCTACACTTACAAAATTATGGCTTTGGGAGGGCTTCTAACAGATAAAATCTGAAATCACCTTGCTGAAATCAGTGCAGAAATTATCCTAATAGATCAAAGATAGGGGTGTGAAGTAGGGCATTGGTTTAAATCCGTTTAATGGAGAAAACCACCTCAACAGACATTCAGCAGCATATTTTTGTATCTTTGCTGGACACTTGATTTAACACATGTTCTGCAGTCTATATTTCTCAGTTCATTTATGCAGAAGTTACTGTTTTTGAAGGACTACATTGTTGGGGAAAAAACTGTTTTCATTTCCTAGCTAAATCTAAATATTTTTGCAAAGCAAATAAACTCTGTTCTGATATTTTTGAGGAGTGTAATAGTGCAAAGAATTTGTATTTTCCTAACAGTCATACTAATGTGTTGGTATTCTTCCCTGGAAATAAGCACATTAAGTGTCCAACAACCAAATTCTTGTAATTTTTTTCTCAAGAAAAACACAATCAGCTGATGGTGCAAATAAGTGCTTAAGTGTTACTACTTATTAAATAAAGATTTAAATCAAAAGGAAAATCTATCCAAATTTTGCTCTGTGTTCTGTTTTGAAAGACTGCATGTTTTTAATGCATCCAGCACATTAATTATCTGATACCACAAGCAGAGCACATAAGAAAATCTGTATCCAATTTGTTCTTGGTCTTCAAAGTGTACCCTTTCTGCAACTTTAAGACTTTGATCTATATCTTTGGGTATTCACTATAGCTTTTGTATTACTCTTAAGTTTTGGGGCTGTCTTTGACATGACAATTATAATTCTAGTTTTATATACTTAATGTCCTTAGTGCTTTTTAATGTTATGTGGGACTGAAATTAAACCTAATCTTCCTCCCATCAGTATTTTTATTGGGCTTAACATCTAAGACCTTTTTTGGATCAGAAGGAATCCAGTAAATGCTGTTTCCAACCCTCCAATAAAGAACTTCTTCCCCTTGCAAATAACGTATTTTGTTTCTAAATTCTAGCAGCTTTAGGCCATTCTGGACAGCAGAAGTAATTTCATTACCTAATCTATTTCTCAATACTTTGTGTGAATATACATTAATTTTTTTTTTTTTTTTCCTGGCCTGCCAACTTTGGGCAAAGTGAGCGTATCTGTTATTTCTACCAACTGTCTGCCCGGCACCAGCATTTGATGATGTCATTCACATTGATTATTTTCCTTTATTGCTTTTTGGCTTGTTGACTTCCATACCTAGTGTTATACCAAAGGGTCCATATAGTTTATATTGTTATAGATGTTATTCCAGAGATGAGAGGAACCCTGTCTGCACCCTAATCTAGCAGGTCTCTAATGTTTGGCAGAGAATCTCCATGAATAATTCTCTCTAATGGCCTCCAGGAACCCAGATTGTTCTGGCACAGGAAACAAAGGTACCTGAAGATGGTATGTGAAAACTTGCTTGATGATAATTTACATTACAGATTATTTTCTATTTCTTGTCAGTGCATTCATGCTGCTGGAAGGTATCCTCACTAGTGGATCCTTATCTTACAATGAAATGGATTTGTGAAAATTATTTTTAGAAAGTATGTTTTTTTCAATTCCAACAAGTTTAAGACACTGACAGTGCCACTATCCTCTTGAAATTATTTAGCTGTTATCTTCTGTCAAAAGCCAGTAGTGAACAAGAGCACTCCTTTAGCAACAGGTAATTGTTCTGCAAACAAATTATTTTCAAATCATTATAAACTATCAAGAATTATGCTCTGGGTTTGAACTTCCTGACTTCCTCCACATGGAAATCTGTTTATAAACAAATCGAATGCTAGGCCAAATGCTAGACCATGGAGTGACATCCAGCAAAGATCATAGAATGATTTGGGTTGGAAGGTGCTTTTGAAGATAATGTAGTTTAATCCCTTGTCATGGGCAAAGACATCTTCCGCTAGATCTGGTTGCTCAAAGCTCCATCCAGCCTGACTTGGAATGCTTCTCTGGGTAACCTGTTCTAATGTCTCATCACTCATTGCAAAAAATTTCCTCTGTATGTTCAATCTAAATCTATTCTTTTTCAGTACAAAACTGTTGCTCTGTGCCATGTGACTACAGGCCCTTGTAAAAAAAAAAATTAAAAATCTGTCTTTAAAGCACCCTTTATATATTGAAAGGCCAGAATAAGGTCTTCAGTCTGAATAACCCCAACCCCAACTCACTCAGCATTTCCTCATAAGAAAGACATTCCTGGCATCTGATAAATTTTGTGGTGCTCTGGGCATGCTCTAACAGGTCTATGTCTTTCTAGTACTGGGGAGGACCCCAGAACTGGATGCAGTACTCAAAGTGGAGTCTCACATGAGAGACACGATACATGTTCATTGCCAGGCTAGAATATAACTGTCCAGTCATGCCTGTCTGACTTTCAGTATTTTTAGAACAGGCAAAAGCTGACAGTATTTTTAGGAGAAACTAAAGAAGCTGTTGTCATACTTGTGTTTATGAAAACAAGAAACCATTACAGGGATACTTAAAGGTGAATAGAAGTCTCCCGAAAGAGAAACATGATAACATGCTTGTCCCTTATTTGGGAAAGCAAATGCCAGAGTAAGGATCTTGACAAAGGATTTAATTTCAGATAACCTATGTAAGCATCTGAAATCTTCTTTGAAATGAAACAGGTTTTCTTGAAACTGAGCAAATCTATCTATGAAACACAGTCTTTTTTCTTGTTGTACAGCTACTTCTAAATCAATTTACTGTTTGGTCCTTCTTGTTTGGAGTAATGTAAAGTTATTGGTTCTCTAATGCTTATTTTGTATTGAGTGATTTCAGCCTTCTAAAGCCTTGCTAATCCTTTCCAAAGAGAATGGTAATCTGTACATGGGGTAGAAGTAAACTTTCACAATATTTTGTATCTTAATGTGGGATCTGACAAACTGAGGAAGTAATAGTGCATTTTTCCACAAGGATCTCTGATATCCTAAATCTTAACAATCTGGGAGAGCCATGTCCTAGTAGCAGGTATTCAATAATTTTTTAGCATGTAACAGAATGTGAATGAGATCTTGAGAGCATCAAGGTAACTACAGCACTAATGTGTGTGTGGACAGTTCAATTCTAACTCCAAAAGCAACAGCAAGACTTGTCTTAGCTGGGCGTAACTGGTAGCTTTAGTTGCATACCTTATTCTTTCTTTTCTGACATCTGTCATCTTGTATGAAAATAATTTTGATAAAATGTCATACAACAGATTTTATTTTTTTTACTCCTTCTCTGGATGATTTCCTTGTATTTCTTTGACTCTTGGCAGAGACAATTCTCCTATCTTCAAAATTGTGTGGAGTGGTATCTTTCCTGGAGACAACCAAGGGGGTTTAAAATTGTGGAGCTATTAGAGAAAAAACTATTATGATAATAATTAAACATACCTAAGTATGTTTATGGCTTGGTTTAGAGAGCAGAAACTCATATAGTTATTTTGACTTAGTCTGCCATAGGCAAAATGCTTTTCTTTTATCACATACAGCAGCTTTTCTGATTATTGCCTTAAAAAAGCACTGACTTTTTTGTATAAAGCCAAGCCTTCTGTTTTTTATCTTAATTCTTTCTCAAATTTTTGGCACATCATTTCTCTGTCACTTCTGCCTTTGAGTGTTGCAAGTCTTTATTTGGTTGCCTGTATAAAGTTCAAGTTGTTGATGATATTCTACATGTTAATCAAATATATGGATATCCATTTATTATAAATACTTGTAATAGTACATTTCTTCCAATAATCCTTCAGTTTTTTTCAAACCTGGTGTACAACTCCAAAAATTCTAGAGGATTCTTGTGTATCTTTCCTGTTTGAATTGTTTTTTCTTGTTAGATTTAGCTATATTTTAGGGGAAAGTTTCTTCATAGTAATAATATAGGGTTTGGGAAAATTTTTTAACATTTGGATACCTTTAGAAATTATTTCTTAGATAAATCACTACACATTTCCATACAGCTTTATGTAGAAAAAATATCAGTGATTTGCAGTGTAATCATTGTGCAGTATAATTTATCTGTTGTGTGACAGTAGTTTAGGGACTCGGAGAATAACCATTCTGTCTGTACCTCATTGTAAAAGAGATTTTTGAGGTGATTTTGAATGAAAAAGAAGAAAATTATAGGGGTTGAACGAATTATTTTCTGCACAATGTGGGACAAATGCTCATCTCATGGATGCCAATAAAAAGTTTGCAATTGATATTCTAGTGCAGCGGCTGTCATGTAATTGACGAATAATAATTGCAAGCCTCAAGGTGAACTTCAAAGTTATAGCCTTCTGACCACTAGGGAGAACACAACCAGCTAGGTCTGGTTTTGTGTGTTTGGTCTTATTGCTAAGAATATGATCATAAACCAATGCTTTTTAAAGCATTTAAAAAAAAAAGAAAAAAGAAAAATAATTTAACATTTCTTTGTCTGCACATAGTAGCAGTGCCTGAAGGCAACATTTGTGCTTGATGTTCCATTGTGCCAGATTTCTAGATAACATTTGTGAACTCATAATTTATGACATAGAGTGCATTATTCATAAATCAGTGGGCAGCTGTGAAACTATCCGTGGAGCCTAAATAGATACAGCCTCCATTATACTTGGTGAAAAAATAAATGCTGAGATTTAAATCACACAGAATCTATGTGTAAACAAGAACTTAAAGTTTGAAAAATTAGTTGAAGATATTTTCCTGTCCTATTTCACTCCTAGCTCTACAAGAACTTTTTCTTTCCTGGAAGAACAAGGGATATTAAAAAGATCCAAAGCAATATAAGAAGTCCCCCACCTTGGTTTCATTCATAATGTTATGCCATGCAAAGAAAATGCAGATCCCTGCACTCAGCCTGTGGATGGTAAGAAGCTATTGTGTCCTACACACAAGTATAGGAAGAAAAGACTTTTCATCCCAACTAGATTTTAATTCAGATTAATAACATTCAAGAAATAACATGGAAAAATCAGAAGTTGAGTCTTCCTGGGAGAAACTCATTTGCTTCCCCTCTGCTATGGTCTAAGGAAAATGGCTGCTGTTCCTAAGCTTGTACGGACAATTATTAGACACATAACTTTGCAGAGTGTAGAAAAGGCAACAATATTATAGAATGATTTTAATTTAAGAGTGAATGATGTCCTGGATTTCTTGAAAAGAAATACTTGAGAAGTATTGAAATAATTAATAAAATTTCTCATGTAATCTCAAATGTAAGTAAAACATCTTAAATGTTTGGAAAGGTTTCTGTGCTGTGCATTGGCTATGGGTAGTGGTTTAGATAAGTTGCACCAAATTTTCCTTCTGACAGGTAACCTTTATAGTATATTTAAATTGGATTGAGGTGCCAAGTAATTAAAATGAGCCTCCAGAGACTCTGGGCCACCTGCTGACTCCCATACAAAAGTGGCATCACCTGAAGCACAAGCTCCTTTTTCAAAATGAGAGAAAATACTGTTTCTGAAAGAAACTGTTAACAGAGCAGAACAAAGCGACTTGAAAAAGGTAAAAAGTCACTTTTAAAATGAGAAGGCTTCCCTCATATTTCACCAAAAAAGTAGACTGTTGGATCTTAAATGCCACTAGGGTAAATTTTCGAAATAATTTGGGATTAATTGAAATAAAGTAATATTCCTAGTCTAATTTAGGACTGTTTTCAAACAATTTGTACCCACGTGTGAAACCAGTTTTCCCAAATAATCTAGTTCACATCCAATAATCTGAAAATGTTGCTTGGTGCTGAATTGTAAGTGACAGTGAGAGACAAACTGCATGCCTTCTGTATTCTACCTTCTGGTGGAAGTGACAATAATTGTTTTAAAGTCTGAGTTTAGGATTCAAATCTCCAAAGTGCTTGCCTTCAGTGAACCATATTTTTGCTTTGTTTTATACAGCTATTTCACCTAACATTTACCCACCCGAAGAGCAGCTTTTCCTTCTTAGTGCTTGTTTTTCTAGCCTAAAGAAGAAAAGCCCTATATCTCTTGTTAAAAGACACTTATTACTCTGATCTGTTCCATGTTCCCATTTGAATTTTAAAAGATGTATGATAGTTCAGATGAGGTATCAGTTTTGTTTCTAAAAATTTTTTTATTCATCTCTACTCTTTACCTGAAAGACTGAAATATGAGAGGGACTGCACTTAATATTTTTGACCTCATTATTTTGGGACTCTTTCATCTTGTGGCTGATATGTCTTTGTCTTTCTCTTCCTCATAAAGTCCTACTGAAGTTGCTAACTTACTGCAAGCATTCTGTTTATTAGTCTCCAAGGCTATGATATTGAACTTTGATTTAGCTCCACTCCTTGAAGTTGTCTGAATTGTTTGCAACAATAGAATGATCCTTCTCTTCATTAATCCCTCTCAAGTTTGAGTCATCAACAAAGCTTATAAGCACATATCCTTTTGTTACCTCCATAATTGAAAAAATGTAATAAATAAAATTGAGAACATCCCTCCAGTCAATCCTGTTGCCATGTCCCCTTTAGCAATTCCTTAATCATGTCTTCTCCAGTATATTGTTTATGCTGGTTTACAAAGCCAAAGTAGACTTGATAAACATTTTGTTGACAGCCAGGTGGGGCATAAGTCTATCCAGTAAAAATAATGTGATATTTATCATTGGTAAATGACTTCCAGTTTATTTCATTATCCATTCGATTCTAGGACTAATTACCCTTCAAGTTTTTTCTTTTTACTTGTTATTGAGGATCAATAAAAGACCATCTGGTGCTGGTCTCTTCTCCCAAATCACTAATGATAGGATGAGAGGAAATGGCCTCAAGTTGCATTAGGGAAGGTTTAGATTGGATATTAGGAAGAAATTCTTTACTGAGAGAGTGGTCAGTCACTGGAACAGGCTGCCCAGGGAAGTGGTGGAGTCTCCAGCCCTGGAAGTGTTTAAAAAACAAGTAGATGTAGCACTTGATGCTATGGTCTAGTGATTAGGGAGATGTTGGGATGAAGGTTGGACTTGATCCTAGAGGTCCTTTCCAACCGTAATGATTCTATGATCTATTTGACCTAAAGATCAATTACTTCACCCATTCTTAAAACGTTGCATTTGTTGTCTTTTACCTACATGGTATCAGTGTTGACTTTACAGATTTGTTTAAGAAGAGTTTGAGGTCATTGTCACTCAGTGTGTGACAGTATGCAAAATTATTTTATTTTAGTTTTCACTTTATCTGTACTTTGCTACACTTTACCCCTTTATATATATTATTTATTTTTCCTTCACTTGACCTCTCTATTGAGACTGAAACTCATTATTTGTTTTCAGGTCAAACCTAGATTATCTTTCATCTCAAATTCACCCTTTTAGCATCAAGCTTCTGTTTTCCCTGTTCTCAATTTCTTTATGAAATGGAAGATGCTCTTGCTCTTTGTTTTAGTTTTTACAGGATGTGACTCATCTAGATTTTTGCAGTTCTTACTTTGTCTCTACATTTTCTAGCCTTAAGGTAAATTTTTGTTGTTGTTAAGTACTTTTCAAGCATTCTTTTGAAGCTATTATTACTTTTGTTTTTACTGCTTACTTTTCATCCACTTAGGTATCATTTTCTTATTTGTTTGTTGTTTCCAGATCTTAAATTATCCATTCCTAGATTACATGGTTGATAGAATATTTTTTTATATCATTAGACAGAAAAAGTAGTGATTTTTTTCTGTTTGTAGCTATTTTCCCATAGAATCTGCTACATTGCTGTACAACTGACACTAAATCGTTTTTAAATGACTGATGAGGTTTCTTCCTGTGCTTTAGTCTACCATACAATGCCAAAGGTAAAATTTCTCATTTAATCTTATTACTAGTGCCAGGGGATTAATGTCAGGTGGCACTTGTGGTGACAGTGAAAAGGTTAAAAACTAATTCCATTAAACTTGTCTGCTGCATTTGATATTTGAACCGTTAATAAGAGAGATTATCTTTTTTGTAGGCCATGGTGAAAATAAGCTCAGCATAATTGTCTTATGAACCAAAGGCTCCTTACTTCTAATACGTGAAAGATTCAATTTCATAAAGATCTCTGATTAAGACATTTATTGAGAGTTTAGTCATATTAGGCTACTGGGAAAGATGAACACAGTAGCTCCTTCATTTTCTGATAATTCTAGGTTTTCTGAAAGTATGAAAACATAATTAAGACAATTTGTCTTAAATTTTGATATGGTTTGTATTATGTTATTTCTTCAGCTGTGTGGATGGACAAGTTTTGGCGCTCTGCAGCTTTGGCCTTGGAGGATCAGCGCTCTGCAGCTTCGGCCTTGATGGGGCAGTGCTCTGCCCTTGAGCCGGGGGGGCTTGTGGAGTGTACGGTGTTGCGAGAGATCACCATGGAGGTCAACGTGTGGTCCGTTGTGCGCCACACGCCACTTGTACCAATCATAATTGTACACGTTATTCTGCCTGTACCAAACTTGGCTGTATGCGCTGTTTGTGCCAATTATAGTTGTACACGTTATATTGTTTGCCTAAGGTTCGAACCAATGGTAATCGCTTTGCCTGCATGGGGATAGTCAAGAAATATATATATATTGAGTTTGGGAGATAATAAAGGTCTTCGCTTGTATCAAGTGGAGTCCATGCCTTGATTGCCACATTCAGACCAATATATCAGAAGGTAGAAGTCAAAAAAAGAAACAAAAGAGCCAAAATTATTTACAGAAAAGTTCCCATGAAGTTTTTTTCTTTAGCAATTTGCTACATTCTTCTTTTTCTCTAGCAAGGAAAAGTAGAATTGTAAAGACTCTCTAGCAACTCTTAGACATTACATGCAAGTTTACAGCTGGGAGTAATTTATTATCATTTCTATATATGGAAAATGAAAAAGAGGTGCTAGATAGATATGTGCAATGAATTAGGCCCTAAGTTCAGTGCAATTGTTTTCCTCAACGTTCATGCTTCTAAAAGAGGAGTGGAAAGATACTCTTTTTTTAAAGATGTAACCAGCATAGTGGTGATTGTGGATGTAACTCAGTTTTGGAGGCTTTCAATTCTTCATAAAGGGTGTGAAATCATCTTTGTGCAAATAGGCCCTTTACAATAAAACTAGCTGGGTCTTGGGTCATGCTGCTCCTTGGTGCACATGCTTCTTTTATTGTCTGTAAAAAAATGTTTTTAAATGGCTTACTGTATCCTGTATATATACTGCATCTGAGAAGCCATTTGAAATGTCAAAGACATTAAATAGTGGTGTTTTCAAATATAAAAAATATAAAATATTATAAAGTTTTAGAAAAGTTAATTGATTATTTTTCATTTATGTAAACTTTTTTATTTTATTAAAAGTCAGGAAAAGGTTGGACATGGAAGGATGTAGCAAAGGTGACAGGTGTTACTGTAGATGTTACCATTTGTTTTACCGATGACTAAGAAATTTCAGCGGGAGATAACCCCTTGAATTTCAGGGATCTGTGCAGTATAATGGGTGGACAGAAGAGGGTGCCCTATCTCTCGGTTAAGTTTGGCATGAATAACAGAGGCAAAGGATGTGGGAACTTCAATGCCGAGATGTTAAGTCCCATAATGAAAATATGGAAACTGTAAATTATTGTTTGACTTCCATATCAAGCAAATTTGTGTGATAAAAAACAACATTAGTTAATACAAGGGTCCATGTTTTACAATAGAGGGAGAACACCAGTGAGGGTCTGTGCCTAAGTCTATGCTGTTTATAAATTATCTGGGTGATAATTTATAGAGCAGTAAGAAAATTTGCTGATACATGAAAATCAAAACCAATATGGCTACAAAAAGTGAATCTGACTGCTAAAATTGAGCTTATACAATAGCAGGTGAAAATCACTGTCAGAGTTAATAAATGCCAAGTCCTATACATGAAAAAAAAGAAAAAAGAAAACCATAGCATAGTTGCGCTGTCTTTGAAGTATTTGCACAACAATGGGTTCTAAATTGATTATTAACACTCAGAAAAGAATATTTTTTAGAAAATGTCACAGAATCACAGAATGTTAGGGATTGAAAAGATCATTTAGTCCAACCCCCCTGTCAGAGCAGGATCACCTAGATCAGGTCACCCGGTAACACGTCCAGGACGGTTTTAAACATCTCCAGAGAAGGAGACTCCACAGCCTCCCTGGGCAGCCTGTTCCAGTGCTCTGTCACCCCTACTGTGAAGAAGTTTTTTCTCATATTTATGTGGAACCTCCTATGTTCCAGCTTATACACGTTACCCTTGTCCTATCATTGGATGCCACTGAGAAGAGCCTGGCTCCATCCTCCTGACACTCACTCTTTACATATTTATAAACATTAATGAGGTCACCCCTCAGTCTCCTCCAAGCTAAAGAAACCCAGCTCCCTCAACCTTTCCTCATAAGGGAGATGTTCCACTTCCTTAATCATCTTTGTGGCTCTGTGCTGGACTCTCTCAAGCAGGTCTGTGTCCTTCTTGAACTGAGGGGCCCAGAACTGGACACAATATTCCAGCTGTGGCCTCACCAGGGCAGAGTAGAGGGGGAGGAGAACTTCTCTCAACCTAAAATGTCAGTTCAGTCTCTAGTGGTAACTAAAAGGCAGTTGGAATACTAGAATTATTGGGAAAGGAATGGAAAGGAAAACAAATATCATCTTTATGGTATGATAGATACATATGTGTTACTCTATACTATTCTAGTTGCACAGTTTTTAAGAGAATAGTGAGGAACTTGAAAAAGTACACAACAACAAAAGAGAACTAGAGGACCAGATGGCATTTCATGTAGGAAGAGGCTGTATAGAGCAGACTTCGGATTAGGAAAGTGAGGAAGAAAATGTTGAGTGACAGGGCATTAGAAAAAAAAGCATAATTAATAATTGTTCAGTTTTTAGAAAGAAAAGGAATTAAGGGATTTGAGGTGAAACTCTCAGGGAACAGATATAAAAGAAACAAACAAGTACATAATATGTACCTTCAGCATTGGAAGTCATTATGATACAATGCTTTGAGTGCCAAAGCAATTGATTAATTCAAGGAAAACTTATCAAGAAATATCATTCGTAATGTGGAAGGTACAATCTGTGGTTTAGGAAGCTTCTAAGCCATAATGTGTTGGAAACTTGTATATGCAAAAATGTTCTGTATGTGCCAAATTTTTCATATACTTTGCCCCAGATTTTGCTACATATCCCTATCAGACTTTTGTTGGGTTTCTTCAGTTGATCCTAGACTCTAATTCACTAAGTCCTAAAGTAAAAGCTCAAATGAGTAGAGAAGTTCTTATTTTTCTATATTCTTTTATGTTATAATTGGTCATAAGCTGTGTCATGGTTTAATCCTGGCTGGCAACTAAGCACTACACAGCTGCTCTCTCACTCCCTCTGCATTGGGATGAGGGAGAGAACTGGAAAAGTGAGAAATCTCGGGGGTTGACATAAAGACAAAAAGTCACGTGCACAAGCAAAGCAAAAGTAGAAATTCACTACTTCCCATGGGCAGGCAGGTGTTCAGCAATCTCCAGGAAAGCCGGGCTCCATCACAAGTAATGGTTACTTGGGAAGCTTTATGCGCTAAGCATGACAACAGGTGATCTGGGATATCCCTCTGGTCAGCTGGGGTCAACTGTCCCAGCTGTGTTCCCTCCCAACTTCTTGTGCACCCCCAGCCTGCTCACAGAAAAGGCCTTGGCTCTGTGTCAGTGCTTCTCAGCAGTAACTGAAGCATTCCTGTGTTATTAACTCTGTTTTCAGCACAAATCCAAAGCATAGCCCCATACCAACTACTGTGAAGAAAATTAACTCCATTGCAGTCAAAACCAGCACAATCTGTTCAAAAATAAAGATATTCTTTGCTAATAATGACCAGTAAAATAAATACTATTTGTGGAAGCATCCACACTTCTAAAAATCTCTTCTGTGACAGAATTCTAGATCACAAATGATGAACAAATGATGAACTGCAGTTCTAAATGTTTATTAGTATATTATGTTTTGTCCTGAATTGAAGTTAACCTGTAACATGTTTTATGACCTATTATCAGAAGTTTCTTGGGAGTCCACAGCATTAGTCCAGGGTTAACTACCAGTCTTCCTCCTTTCTTGCTGCAATGAAAACAGTATTATTTCATCACTGCTTAGGAGAGACTAATGAACTGGCACAAATGTATTGTATCTTTTTATATTTTTATTGAAGGATGAGAAAAATAGAAAACAGATTTACTCATGCAGTATAACATAGCAAAACTTCCAGCAAAAAAGTTTGATTTTTATTTTTTCTTTATCCATCAGATTCTAGGCAGAGTTTCCAGATAAGCATTTCAGCTACATTTTATCTTTTACCAGAACATCTGCTTCTCAGTTCTCAGTAGGTGTTTTTGTTTACCATGCATTCTACCCTGATTGCCTAGTCAAGAGTGTGCTTCCCAATGATTTACGTGACTGAATCTTAGACTGCTGTGTTAATGAGGACAAATATCACAGACCTTTTATTGTTGGAAACTATTTGTTCATGTTTTTAAACAAATGTGATCAATTTGCATTTGCAGCTTCTTATGGGAATGTTTTCTTGAAATATGCAGTATCTGAATTTATTGGCAGGAATATTTGAGGAAATATTGTGGAGGATAGGTCCAAAAAATCCCAAACAATAAAAAAGATGGGGGAGGGGGGAATGTAAAAGAAGGCAGTGAGAGCATCCACTTCTAGAAGAGGGCAACTGATCCATGAGATAGACTGAAAAAATGTATAGAGCAGGAAATAAGTATTGGGGATAGAACAGCCAAAATGTTTTCTATGACTCTGTTGGATAACAACTTATACACTCATAAATGCAACTGTATCAACTGGAAATATAATTCTAAAATGTTTGCCTCCTCTGTGAGGAGAAATATACTATATAGCTATTACGTTCAAACCCACTTTGTAATTTCAAGGACTTTTTGTACAACTAACAGCTTGTGGTTTTGGAAATATGGTTAGAGGAAAAAGCATAATGAATAAATTACAGGCTAATTCTGAGTAGTGGAAATTTGAGGGAATTGTATTGTGCCGTGCCTTACTACAAGTTTGTCTTAATTTATAGTGCTACATGGAATTGAGTGCAGGTCCACATTGTACAAGCTTAGCTGGAAACAACCTAAATATATATTAAAAAAAAGGTTATTCTAAGTTTTCTGAACAAGCTGCTGAGCTTGACTTTAAGGATGCTGATGCTGTCTCTAGCAATTTTTTATATAAAACTATTCAGAAATTTACACAGCTCTTATTTAAACTACTCTTAACCTTGGGAAGCTGCTCCAGAATTTTATACTTCTGGTAATTAGTTAATCCTTTAATTTTCAGTCTCAATATTTCAACGTCTGATTCCTTATCTTTTTGTAGTAATGTGGACACTGGCATTTACTTTTTCTGGCTATTCTTGCTTCCTTATTTTTACCCTATTCTCTCATTTCTTTTTATCAAAAATTATCTGTTATTATAACATCAGTCTTAGTTTTGCTTGACTCTATAAACTATACTATTCCCATATAATTTGTGAAGTAGATAATCCAGTTCTATGCTCATAGCAATTGTTTTCCTCTGTATGTGTTCCAACTTGAAGCCATATCTTTGAGCACAGGAGACCCAAATAATATTTCTGAAATCCAGATGTGATGTTTGGATGATATCTCACCTGTGATTTATAGAAAAGTATTGATCTTCCTTACCTCTTCTAGAAATATTGTGTCTGATAAATCCAATATATTTTTCCAAAACAGACTTACACTGATGATTCAGTCACATAGAGTTATATCAGTGATTTACTGCAGATGAGCATTGAGTTTTTACAGAAATTTTATCAGTTCTGAAATACATGATATTGCATATATTTATATGATATTTTATTCTATTTTCTGTATGCCAAATCAAGTTATTCCTCTTGATTTTCTGATCCTCTATTGGTAACAATTTAGCGAAACCATTTTATTGACACCATTCTCTATGGGATATTATTAGTGTAAATATTTAACAAAACTGGTCCAAGCTGATCCCTGAATAATCCATTTCACAACAGTTCTTCAGACTCAGCAGCTGATCTTTCAGTACCTGTTTCCCCTTCCCATATAACAAGAAATCTCTGTTCTATTAGAAGTATGTGCTTAGCTTTATGCACTGAGCTATATGACTGCTGTCAAAATAAACTCATTAATTTTACTTGAACTTAACATTTACATGTTTCTAGAGTAAAACAATAACATCAATGAATCTGAGATTGCTTCTAGTATTAATATTGGGTGGAATAAGAAGAGAAGGTAAGGTAAATTAAGACAAGAGTATGGAACTATAGGTGGCAATGATCACATGAGTCTGAGTTTCATGCTCAAACAGCTGAAACGAAAAAGATCTGTTGCTACTCCAGAACTGAGAAGCATGCTCCACCTACACATTTTGGTCATATTTACAAAAAATTAATTCCTGAGCTTTATAATGCAGGCTATTAAAGGTTCTCATTTCTACAACACTAGTAGAAGTTTATTTTCTAGATGTTGTGCAGTGTATTGTTTAGTCTGAAAGAGCAGTTATTTTTTTCATTAACTAGAATAGAAGGAAGTGATGTATAGAAATACTATTTACTAAGACATATCTTGTGGGCTTAATACAGTTTTTTATAGATGATCTTTTCTTTGAAGTTCACTCAGGTTCAAAGCTTTTACTTGCCCCCTCCGTCAATGTTTGACTACATTGTTTTGCTGTATCTCAGGTAAATAAATATAGCTAATGTTAGTCACTATTACTACATACACAGCAGAGTAAAGACAGAAGATGATGACAGTCAGCAGGTAATAAGTCTTTCATAAGATGTGGTAACAAAAAGTTATCTAATTCTACTCAGAAATGTGTGTTTGTGTGTATATCAGGCAAAGTGTGTGTGTGTAGTCATTATGAATCTGTACTGTCTTGTATAAAGATTAACTGAATTTATGCTGTGCTATTGCTCACAGTAGGCTGCCCAGCTTTTGTAAGTACCAAAAATGTGCATTTCTAGCAAAAAGGAGATGCTGTTAAGAATGTAAAAATCAAAAATGCGTTGATATTAAGCCAGTTTCACCTGGCCCAATATACCACATCTGATTGTAGCCAAAATCAGTTGTAAAGGGAAAAGAACAAAAAGTAAGGAAGTAACATGATGGTTTCCCCGATATTCCGTCACCAGACTCTCTAATTCTGTGGACCATTTTTCCTAATCCAGTAGTGATCAATTCATAATCTTTTGTTTGACTGTTAAATGGAAGCTGTAGCCTCACTTGAAACATCATGGCAGCATGAGATACTCTGACATTCCCTTACAATTTCCTGTGACAACTTCTCTTGAAATTTAGGAACTGACATTCCAGAACAAGCTCACCTGCAAGATATGACAAGGCTAAAAATAGCTGCAAGAGAAAGGCAGTGTTGGCTCTAGTAATCTAGTAATTTTGTGGAGCTTCTTCAAAGTCGAATGTTGATCACCACTGAGTATTTTGTTAAGAAAGACCTACAGGGAATGAAAACCAACAGAAGGCATGATGAAAATCTCATGCAGTGCAGGAAAATAACTGTATAATATTATTCATAAAGTCCAGTAGTTTCACGTTGTAAAGTTGAAACTAAATGAATGTGGGAACCAAGGTATTATGGATAGTGTTGTTTCAAGCTCTCAGATCTTCAAATTAGAATGTATAGCAGCAGCCCATTCCCACTCTTCCTGCCAAGAATCTGAACCAGATTAGTGTTATTTTAATGTAAATGAATGGTTTCCTTTTTAGTAATAAGAATCTACAAGGATAAGGCTGAAATTCTAAAAAAGACTCCTAATTTTAACTTAGGATACTAACTTCCTAATGATGATACATAGTGTTTTCACTTTTGAAAGAGCTGGCTGCTTACTTACAATCCTCCTGCCTTTGGTATTATTTCTCTAAGGCTGTCTGTATCTATATAACTTTATTTATTATTAACTTTATTTATTATTATTTTAAAATGTTTGACTTATTAGCTTAGAGTTTTTGATTTTTTTTTTTAGTGCCAGAACAGTAAGAGAGGAATTTTTTTGTGCCTATTTGAATTTCCCAGAATCATTCTACAATTTTCCTGATATGAGGAAGCAGAAAGAACAGTGGCAACAGAAATGAACTCTAGGCAGTCTCTTCATTTCATGGTTGCTATCACTTCCTGTTCTTTCATGAGATCAGCTCAATTTTGGTCTGGAGAAAGTGCAATTATTAGTCTTTTAATTAGGCTTTTTCTTAAAAAAAATGGGAACCCATTCTTAACCTATCTGGAAATATGCCTCAATTTTCTCAGGTTGGTTAAAGTAGCAGTTTCCAGGTTTTGAGCAACTGAAGATAAAGTACTTTTTAATGCAGTCCTAGATTTTAGGATTTTTTCTCCCTTGTTGGTATGAAAAAATCTGTTGGTTTAATGCCAGTAGCCAGAATCAAAGCTACTCCTGTTTCAGGACTGTGTATGTATTCAGATGTTGATGTACCTGTGCCACTTGCATGTATCAGTGAATTCATTCTCATAGGGTTACCAAAAAGAATGTAAGCATGTTTCTAATTCTTTGAGATGTAAAAAAGGAAGTTTTGAGGAATGATCACAAAGTGGTAGGGGCTGGTCTAGGATCAGCTCCAGGATTAAAATGTGCTGATTTCCAGTCTTCTTCTACTCAAGGGTTAGAGACAACAGTATATATTTTCCATGTTTTGTCTATTAAGAATTATTTGGGATCTGAGTTGTTGATGTGTATCTCTTTAGTTATGTTTTCTCAGATAAGTTCGAACACTTTCATTGGCATGGGGTCTCTAAGTTAAGAAACTTAAACGCTAAGTGAGAAAGATTATGCTGTCTCATGAATAACAAATTAAGTGTGAAAGAGAAGCACATTATCTTTTAAAATCCAGGTAACTAATTTGTTAATTACCAGAATCAATGTTGCTACCTTAGTTTAAAATCCCCAAATAAATCTGGGATTTGCAGCCAAAATTTAGTGTGTGACATCAATAAATATCCCACTGAGGAAAAAAAAATTACAGGATTTGGTCCAGAATTTAAGTAGGAGTCCCCTGTTTCTCTGCCTGTTTGAAATAGCTGTTAGCAGTTACATGTATGTTAACATCTAGGGTCCATCCCAGAACAGTTTGCCATTGTGCTAGGCCTGGTAAGATGAAGGAGTGGCCTTTCCACAGGCACTTTAGAATCTGGTATAAGTAAAACCTGACATAGGTATAATCTGAAATAATTTTTAGATAAAGATAGAAATAGTACGGAAAGAAATAATGGGATTATTCTTAGACACAGAAGCAGCAAAATGCTTTCTCACCTCAAATTATACTGTATAAAGCATCTTAATATCAGTTTTATATCACCTTCAGAGTTGATGAAGTTAACAGAACGGCACCTGATGTTTCTCAACTCTCTCTTAGCTCATGAAATCACATGGCGCGTCAGGTTTGCAGGCAGCATTGAGTTGCTTTAATGAATTTAACCTGATGCATGCAAATCAAGATGCCTAAAGATCTCCTCATGACTCTAAAGTTCTATTTCTGTACTGATAAAATACTGCAGAGTCCACTGAAAAATTTTCATTATTTATTTGCTCTGCTTTTACTGTAACTTCTTAGTCATCCTAAGCAAAGAATACTCACTCTTCTAGTGACCTTGATCCTTAGCCTAGTCATCCCACTCTTTGCTGGGTAATTTCTAAAGGAAGTACTGAGATTTTTCTCACTTTCTGAGTGTTAAACTACATATTTCTTTCAGAGAATTCTCTCTGTTGGAGGTCAAACTGTGAGTGAATAATACAAAACCAGCAGCAGTATAGGAATAGTATTACATCTTGTCATGTGGAAATTTGGGAGGGGATTTATGACTATTTTTGTTTAAGATTCTTATGATTCTACTTTTTCACAACCTAATGAAACAATCTTTGTTATATTTGCATATAGTATATCAGTTCCTCTGCTTCTTCCATGCTTTCTCTCCTGCTGTCTTCCTTTGCATTGGAAAAAACTTCTAGAAAGTGTCTGGAAAGTCATCATATTTACCATTTATATTTTCTTTGTCAAGATGTCTTAAATGCTTTGACCTTTGTAGTTGTGTGTATTATTACATTATATTCCTTCATAATAAGCCTACATAAATATAGCAAGACTTACTGTGAAGTTACACTTGGATCTGACTTCAGTTTGAATGGTGTTCTGACGGGATGGATATTTACTCTTTCAGCTAGATAGCATGATTTAAGCTGGAATCAGGTGGTTGTTGCTTTCTCAAATAATGAGAGAAGAGCAGTGTTCTTTTTAATACCAGAAAAATGTGTAAATAATTACCACAGTAGTGGAGACAGCAAAATCTCCACGGACCGTCTCATGCAGCAACGTGTCCTTAGCAGGTTGTTTTTACAACAACAACAACAAATGTTAAATGAGTCATGGCTATGAGAGATGGGACTTTCAGGAGGATCTAGTAATTATTCTTGACTCAAGAGAATTTTGAAAAACTTTATGTGACAGTTGTTAACTAAAAGGGTTTTTATTCATTGTAGATCATTCTCAGGTAAGCTAAGACTTCTTTAGGCTTAATTTATTTGTTTTAAGGAAGAAGCAAAATACGTACTGATACCTAGAGTACCCTAAAGTCTCCTCAAGGATATGATAGGGCAGTTTAAGGAGATAATAGAATGATCATAGAGCTTATCCTGAGTCTTATAAACATATAATGTAGTAATGTAACAATGAAGCTGAAATGCCTCTTGTTCAATATCCTGTCTCTGACAATATTAAAAGTTGATATACAGTGAAGAATATAGGAATAGGTAAGCATCAGGTAAACATTCTGCATGAATACTATTCTTGCATCCAATGATCTTTAGGTCAGGCACTTGCCAAATTAGGAGTGATGCTATGGCATTAAACTACCTTTTGTGGATCTTTATCTCATCGGTGTTTCCATGTAAACTTTCAGGTATGTGAAAGATCCTGTTGAAAGTTGTTCCAAAACTTCACAGTCTTATGTGTAAAACTTCCATTTATGTGTTTTGAACTTGCCTTCTGCCAATTTCTCTTGATGACTGCTATTCTCTTGTATTGGAAGAGACAGTGAACAGCTGTTCTGACTGGGCTAGACAGACCACTCTAGATACTTTTCTCTCAATGATTTTCCAGGACAAAGAGTCGTATGCACTTGAGCTGTCTCTTATGGAAACTGTTCTGAGCATGCTTTTTGATTATTCATGTCATCCTTCCCTGGTTCTTTACCTATCTATCTATTTATTTACTTATCTATTTATCTGTCTGTAGTGGGTCTGTCTGAGCCGATTTTCCTCATACAGCCCTCATGCTGCAGTATTGGGAGCCAGAGGCTGTTGATAGTCATAACATGGGTGTGTGTTATCAGTGATCACACAGCACCAAAGGTATGGGGGGGCAAGATCTGGGAGGGGATACAACCTGGACAGCCAACCCGAGCAGACCAATAGGATATTCCATACCATATGACGTCAGCTCAACTATAAAGGAAGGGGGACGGGGGGATTTGGGGGAAGATGTTTGTCCTCCGAGCAACCAGTACGCGTTCTGGAGCCCTGCTTCCTGGGACAGGCCCGACACCGCCTGCGGATGGGAAGTAGAGAGTAACGGCTTTGCTGCTTTTGCTTCGCGCGCGCGTGGCCTTGCTTTCTCTGCTGTTTATTAAACTGCTTCTTGTCATAACCCACGGGTTTTCCTTTTCCATCTTACTCTCTACCCACTTGCCTTGCTGACGGAGGTTTGGGGGGCGGGGGGAATGATAGAGGGACTAGGGGTGGGCACTGGGCACCCAGCCAAGGTAAACCCACCACACTGTCCTTCTTGAGATGGGTAGTACTTGCTTTAGATAAATACAGATGCTACTTTTATAAATCTATTGGCCCAGTTTGCTAGTATGAAGATTAATAATTTTTGCACTGTGTCAATCCTTCTTGGATAGTATGTGCTGCCACCAGTTCTGGAGCCCCCAGCACAAGAAGGATGTGGACATATTGGAGCGTGTCCAGAGCAGGACCACCAAAATGATTAGAGGAATGGAGCATCTCTCATATAAGACAGGCTGAGAAAATTGGGACTGTTCAGCCTGGAGAAGAGAAGGCCTTAGAGTGACCTTCCAGTATCTGAAGGGGGCCTACGTAAAGGCAGGGGAAGGGCTATTCAAAAGGGTTTGTAATGATAGGACAAGGGGCAAAGGTTTTAATCTAGGAAAGGATAGATTTAGGCTGGATATTAGAAAAAAGTTCTTTAATATGAGGGTGATAGACCAGTGGAATGGGCTGCCCAGAAAGGTGTTGGAGGCCCCATCCCTGGAGTCATTCAAGGTCAGGCTTGATGGGGCTCTGAGCAGCCTGAGCTAAGTAGAGAGGGAGGGTTGGACAAGATGACCTCTAGAGGTCCCTTCCAGCCTGAAACATTCTATGATTCTATGATTCTATAATATTCTTCCCTTTGTGACTACAGATAAATACTTTCATGATCTACCTATTAAACAATCATGTTGAAAGAAGGAGGCTGGGCAAGAAAACCTTTTTTTGACCCTTCCCTCTTGATTTCTTTCTTTCACACATATGGCATGTACACACACATATAAATATACACAACCTGCAGTGATTATCAATATTCAGTCTCAGTGCCTGCCTAAACTAAGAAGTCTGATGTTTTGCAATTCCTGTGTTCAGTAAACTGAAAGAAATGGAGTATTCTTGATTAAGGAAAACCCCCAGGAAGATTAAATTTGTTGATTGCAGGAGACAATTGCCGCAAACCCCCCAGAGATTCCAAACCTGTTTATAACTTTTTAAAACAATTTATTTTCTGTCATGGAATATATGAATGTAAATGTATGTTTAATTGTGCTTACTGATTTAATGGAAAAGTGAAAATAAGTTCATTTGGACTGCTAGCCCCTACAAGAGAACTAATGAAAGCGTGTTTCTATCTCATATTAAATCATCATTACTGAAGGAAAGCCTATTATGAGAACATTCAGAGAGCAGCTACTTCAAGTGATATGATGAGATCTACAGAGAACATTCCATCTAGGCATGGCTTTCCCAGATAATTGTGAATTTTATGTATAAGGATGATCTAAATTTACTACCTTTCCATTCAGAGATTAGAAAAGTTTTTCTGCCTTGAAGTTTACTGGTATTCCAAAATGAGAAAAATGTTCATACTATATGAATTCTAATCTCATGTAGACAAATAAAAAGGAGATACAAGGCTGATGTCAACCAAAACTACCTTCTTTTCCAGGCAAAGCTAAACATATATTCTGGAATAGACTAAATAAAAGATGCTACATTTGGTTAACATGTATTAAGTGGTCTTGTTTCATTTAAATTTTCTAATGACTTGCTTTTGATTTGAGAAAAAAATCTATGCTGATTTATACTTTGTGAAGACTTAAATGCAGATGCTGTCACTGCCTTCTCAGTAAAGGCAAGGCTTAGAAGCCTTAATTTCAAACATTTTAATTGCCAATTGTTAAAAATCACCTATTTCAAGGGATTTGGGGGGATTTTTATATTCATTAGTTTATTATATACTCTTAAGGTGATCCAATGAGCACAGTGGAGAAATTAAACACACTAAAATTAAACCTATACAGAAAACAATTATTTCTTGGTTTTCAGAAGAGCAAAATTAATTTTCAAACTAATCAAGATTATGTGACCTGGGACTAGAGAAATGAGGGAAGGGATTTTCTCAAGAGTATACTTAACAAAAGGTTCGAGATGAAGTATTAGTAGACAGAAATTCCAGAGCTGAACAAGAATGAATTTTGTGGTAGACCAACAAAAATTATTGTTCATGAGAAGGAAAAGAACTCCATGAAACCAACATTACTTTAATCTATTTTAATATTCAGACTTATATTAGTGTATTATGATACATTTTCATTAATATTTATTGCTTTGCCACTATATATTTGCATGATACTGGTACTTCAATTGTCATTCCTTGCTACTAAGACTCTTTGCTTTTATTCTGAAATTACCTCTGTAGTTTAAGAATAGTGGCTAGAATAATCAAGATAAAACTTTAAATACTTAAAGTATGTGCCAGGTGGAATCTTCTAGCCCTGAAATTCAATATAAAAACCAGATTTTGTTCATCTTTCAACTATTTGTTCAGGCAGATCATATATATGACCCAAATTCTAGGTATGTAAACAACTCATAAGCAATAATATTAAGAAAAAAAAAATCACTTAGTGCAAGTTTGACTTAATATTTTTCTATGTAAGCTTCTTATTGTTTTCATGTAAGCCTGGTTTATGGAAATGAAGCAGTTGGGGCACAACAGCACAGCTCATCTAGCAGATCTGAGAATGTGAAATATATTTTTGCCACTAGCAGAACTTTGCAATGTTTAAATAAGCAGTGCAGTCCACCTGGTTGCACATACAAATCTCTACTTTGCCTAAGTATACGTCCATTTAAGAAATGACACAATTTACAATGTGTTTAATAGCTTATTTGCAAATCTTTGGTTTTGGTAGGCCCAGAGGGAACTCCAGGGACCAGTTTGTTTTTCTTGGAACTGTGGTTTCTTATATCTAACTTGAACATTGCTGTGCTGCTTAGCTACAGATTATGCCTTGGGAACTGCCTTGTGCTGGGGCAGGTTGGGCAAGGGGTTACACTGCATGCTTACCTTTCCCTGTTCATAAACCTGAGTTTCTAATTATTGTTTTTTCAAAGATGCAAGTTATACTTTGAGAAGTTTACATGAAAAACAACAAAAAAGTTCAGGATGATTCCCCTTCCCATAACAACATTAATTTGTGTATCTGAGAGGTTGTGGGGGATAATCCAGCTTTTTCTGTTACTGCTGCTCTCAACTACCACTTCATCCTCACTAGAGAGCTTTGGACAGAAGGCAAATGCTTACATTCCTTAGAAAATGTTGAAATTTGTGATCATCAAAAATCTTTGTAACCTATTAAAGAGCAAAAAATGTTTAAAGTAGCTTTAATTTGTAGTAAATATTTTGAATTTAACAAAAGTTAAGGACTGTTAAAATGTTTTACTTGTTAATATTTAACAACTTAATTTATATTTTAATTCACTTATTCTGAATCCTTGGGATGTTAATTACGATTTTTTAACCAAAACCTCAGGGCAGGCTTTTGCAGCTTGATCTATAATCCTGAGGCTGTTTGGATTGAAGCACACACAATAGAGTCAAAAGTTACTTGAATTTGATCTGCAGGATTAATTCTCTGAAAGACATACGCCACCCAGAACAAGCATTGGAGATAATGCTCTCCTCCTGTAATCCAGTATATTCTCTCTCTCTAGCAACCAGGTTTAGAGAAACTTTCACAGTGTTTGTTGGTCCTGCAGATGGGTAGCAACTTCCTCCGTGCCCTTGTACTAGCAGTTTTGCCATGTGTCAGTGTTTCCCTGGGGAAGAACAACTGTTTGTGCCTCCAGTGAGAGCTCCTGACCAAGCTCTATCAGGAGATGGGGTGGAGTATGCAAACAGCAGTGTATTGCAGCACATAAGCAGTTAGAAACTCATAGGAAAAGCAAGGAGCAAAATCATGCCTAAGACTCCAAGATCAGGGGCAAAAAAAAAAGTATTATTTCTGAGGAACTGTGTAGAATGCACCGTAGTTCTGGAAAGCATTGGAAGAAACAGCTTTACAAGTATAAACTGAGCAGATTTGCTTATTGACAACTGCTGTGGTCAGGCTGGTCACTCAAATCTCTCAGGTGTACTGAATAGCTGAAAGAATTTCCTGGAGATAGTCAGGTCACAAGCATCCATGGGGAACCCCTTTCTGGCAAATTAGATTGGCAGGGACAGAATAAGTTGTGTGCCAATTCATCTCTGCTAATGCAATATTTCCGAGCAAGTTTTGCTGCTTTTTTTAGTAAGTCATTTTAGTCTTTTAATCTAATCCTGTGGTTTTTTTATTTGTATTGAATGTGAACATAGAAACAAAACTTCCTTACCCTATTTCTAGCAAGTCTATTTAAAGCCAAAGAAGACTGTGGTTTGGGATGTGAGGATAAGTGTTTTATTCTAAAACAAAAAATCCCCTTCTTCCCGCCCTCTCTGTAGTGTGCACTACTTTGCATAATTCAAATAGCACCTGTATATTTTGCTACAGTAGAACTGTGGTGGGTTTACCTTGGTTGGGTGCCCGGTGCCCACCCCTAGTCCCTCTATCACTCCCCTCCGCCACCCACCAAAACCTCCATCAGCAAGGCAAGCGGGGAGAGAGTAAGATGGAAAAAGAAAATCCATGTGTTATGATAAGAAGCAGGTT
>VYZX01004472.1:5310-33293 GCA_013401335.1 Brachypteracias leptosomus | reverse complement strand
ACTCAGTGAATAAAACCAGAATGACTTTCAATACCATACATTATTCCTTTCAAAAGAGGCAGTCTCAGCTTTCCAACTGCTCAGCTGCATTCTAGTCATCTTTGCACAAGACAGCTTATTTTGGCCAATGTCAGGCATTGGATAGTTTGGTGTAACCAAAATGGAAGTGTGTGCTGGAGGCAGCAGTGGTAGGAGAAAAAAAAAAAGAAAAATATCTGCTTCACAAACACAAAAAAAAGAACAGGAGAGGGCACAACAGTAAAAAAATAAATATGTTCACATCTCCTCTGAATCAATTTTTACTATTTAGTCATAAATTCAGTGCACACAGGATGTAAAATTCTAGTGTTAAAAGTACTGATGCATATGAAACTGTTCAAGTGTATCAGAAGATTTTTTGATCAGCTTAAGAAAGAAGGAAGTCAGTCAGACAGGAAGTTCTCAGTACAAACAGCCAGCACATTCTAGCAATATGAAAAGTACACCTTTCTTATAATACCTGGTGTTTGTTTAGTCTTTATTTCAAAGATAATGTAATGTATACTGTAAGTCTTTAGAGTCCTAAACATAGGTCAAAGACAACATAATTAAATAAAAAGTTAAGGCAAGACAAAGAAAACAGCAGATACTTGGAATAAAGCTTTACAGCATTAATATTGGCACCAACTTTTAGTACAGTATCACAAAAACACAGGTTCTGAGCAGAAGATTTTACTGTAACAAATCTAGATTGTGCAGGAAAGATTCTAAATTTGGGGTTTTTTAAACTAAAAAATAAATTAGATTTAGTTATTGGCAAGAAAGAAACACTCTTAGGTAACTTAAGCCTGTTACACTTCCCTTGCTCCACCTACGCATCCTGCTTGTTCCTTGAGACCTAGCCCTCTTCATTCTTCCTTTTAAGCAGTTCCTGGTGTTGAAGTCCTGGGCATGTATCTAAACAATCCCCCTTCCTCAGTCAAAACCTTCCTCAAAATAAAAATCTATTTCAGAATTTTTCACTGATCTAACATAGAAAAAGAAGGGCTTTTTTTAAATGCCGAAAATTTGCTTCCATTATAGTAGTGTCTCTTCTAGTTTATCATAACCCTTTCTACCTGTATTTCAAGACATAAAATCAATAGTCCATGATTTATGGTAAAAGGAAGGCATTCAGTGGCATTTTCCAGAAGTTCAGAACTGACAAAGTTGGCTTGAACCCACAGGACTTCTGAATAAACATCACTGCCTTGTTTTGCACCGTGATGTAGGCAAACTACATTCAACATGGAATTGTTCTTGAGCTAACAATCTTGCTGAACAGAATCATGTCTTTTTAGAGGTAACTGCAACGTCTCTTTGCCTCTGGCAAAGCCCAGGCAAATGCTCCCACAGAGACTGCAGGCCATTCAGAAAGAAGACCACTTCCTTCTCCATATGCCTTTAGTGCTCAATAAATGCAACATAGGATAGAAATCTCAGATTCAGTATGTTAAGAAGCCTACTGCATCCCCAAATAAGTCTTACAGACTAGTCAAGGCTCATTTTGGGGAGGGTGACACAACATTATTTGCATTAAACTGAAAAGACTAGGAAAAGGAACAAAAAGCTAAGCAGAAGTGCACAGTTAATGAATCACCAAAGTCAGGGCATGATGTGACAGAGGCAAAGAGTTGCTATCCCCAGGTCCTGTCCTGTACTTAATTATTTATATTTGACTAAATCTAAACACCAAGATGTCAAGTGACATAGGAGAAAGCCCTGATCACAGAGAACTATGTCCTTTTTTGCAGTAAAAAGCTTACAGGACAAGGCAAGCATGATCAACATGGATAACTGATGAAGAACAGCCAACATGCATACAAATTTCAGCAGAAAGATCTTACAGTGCTTTAGTTGACAACCAGAGGACCTTCAGGCAGGCAAATACTTGCTGGTTAGGTAGTCATAAATTATATAGAAACGGTGCTTTAGACGAATGCCTGAAACCATCATTTGATAAAAATACTACCTTCCTTCTTCACTGGCTAACTGCATGTAGAATTAGCACCAGGCTCCCACTTTTTTAATGTAAATGAAGACATGAATTTTACTTTATGAATGTGAAGCAGTTTTTCTGTCTTCTGCATGTGTATTAGCACCTTGGCATAACAGACCCTAACCCAGAATATGGCAACCAGGTGCTACATCACAGTGCAGAAATACATACAACATCAGAACACAAGCAAGTAGTCACAAGCAGAGGTGGCAGGCTTTACCTCAATTAGGTAGTAGAAATAAAAATCATACCTTCAAAAGTGCAGGCAGAGTCGTGCTTTCCTTTTGGTTGCTCTTTAAATTTATGGCTTCACCCCCTTTGTTTTCAGAACTGAAAAACAAAGTATTTCGTAACACTGAGAACTTGCATTATTCAAGCCTACCTGAGAGCAAAACACAGCATCATTCAATGTAAACACAAGAGAGTGCTAACTTAAAAGGTCAGAAGAACATATTTTCCAAACCATAGTCCATATTCTGCACATAATGTAACTAAAAAAGCCATGTCCCAAAAAGCTGAAGATGGAAGCAAAATGCCTGCTTCACTTCGTACAGAGGTTTTCAAATTCAAGCATTCAGAAATGGAACACAGCACTTCAGCTTTTCCAGCTGAAAAAACTCCAAGCTTTCTGTGCATATCTATTATTTTCTGCTGGAAAAAATAATGATACTACAGTTGATCATTCATCTACTACAGCTGCATTCATTGCCACAGCACAAGCTGGCACACCCGGCAGCTACAAAGTACATCCTTTTATGAGGATTACGACCAAGTGGAACGTACATGGGGCAGATGGAACCATTACAAATTGCAGATATATTTTATGCATTTTCACTGAACGTACCTAATGGGGGTTCACAGGAAAATTAAGAAGACATTTTAGAAAGGGGACAACAGGCATGTTGTTACTACCAAGGCAACATTCACGGTTCCATTTTAAAAGTCAGAAGTCTAAAGTCATAGAATCATAGAATGGTTTGGGTTGGAAGGGACCTTAAAGATCATGTAGTTCCACCCCCCTGCCATGGCAGAGACACCTCCCACTAGACCAGGTTGTGCAAGGCCCCATTCAACCTGGTCTTGAACACATCCAGCGACAAAGCATCCACAACTTTCCTGGGCAACCTGTTCTAGTGTCTCACCACCCTCATAGGGAAGAACTTCTTCCTTATATCTAATCTAAATCTTTCTTCCTCTAGTTTAAAGCCACTACCCTTTGTCCTATCACTATAAACCCTTGTAAAAAGTTCCTCCCCAGCTTTCTTGTAGGCCTCCTGATATGGGAAGGACGCAATAAGGTCTCCCCAGAGCCTATTCTTCTCCAGGCTGAACAACCTCAACTCTCTCAGCCTGTCCTTGTAGGAGAGGTGTTCCAGCCCTCTCATCATCTACACGGTCCTCCTCTGGACCTACTCCATCAGGTTCTTCTTGTGCTGGGGCCTCCAGAGCTGGACACAGTACTCCAGTTGGGGTCTCATGAGAGTGGAGTAGAGAGGGAGAATCACCTCCCTTGACCTGCTGGCCACACTTCTTTTGATGAAGCCCAGGCTATGGTTGGATTTCTGGGCTGCATTGATACATTGCTGGCTCATGTTGGGCTTTTCATCAGCCAGCACCCTCAAGTCTTTCTCCTCAGGACTACCCACAATCCATATTCTGCCCAGCCTGTATTTGTACTTGGGACTGCCCCAGTGCAGGTGCAAGACCTTGCACTTGGCCTGGTTGAACTTCATGAGGTTGTCATGGACACACCTTTCAAGCCTGACAAGGTCCCTTTGGATGGCATCTCTTCCCTGCAATGTCAACCACACCACACAGCTTGGTGTTGTCTGCAAACTTGCTGAGGGTGCACTCGATCCCACTGTCCATGTTGCTGACAAAGATGTTAAACAGGACCAGTCCCAGTACTGATCCCTGTGGGACACAACTTGTTACTCCACTTGGACATCCAGACAATTCCTTATTCACTGAGTAGTCCATCCATCAAATCCACGTCTTTTCAATTTGGATACCAGGATGTTGTGCAGGACGTTGTCAAAGGCTTTGCTCAAGTACAGGTAGGTGACATGGGTTGCTCTTCCCTTATGAACCAATGCTGTATCTCCCTTGTAAAAGGCCACCAAATTTGCCAGGCACAATTTGCCCTTGGTGAAACCATGTTGGTTGCCACCAATGATTTCCTTATTTTCCATGTGCCTTAGCAGAGCCCTCAGGAGGACCTGCTCCATGATCTTGCCGAGCACAGAGATCAGACAGCTGCATATGTCTCACCCCCCCTGCTCTGATTCTTAAAACAATCCTTAAGCATGATCCAGCAGAGAACATTTTAATTAAAACCTTTATGCTACATGCAATGCAAAAGGAAAAACACATCAAGAAAAATATTAGAGGATATTAATGACAGACATCACTTCCGGCATTGCATATGATAAACTGAAGAAAAATAACTTTGTACCAACATCATGTGAAAAATGTTCAGTACTACAATGAAGTCATAATCACTTCAAAACCACTTCTTTACCAATTTTAGGAATTTAGCTTTGCTATTGAAAAATGCACAAGCCCTTATTTCTGAATTTGTATGAAGAGATGAATTGAAAGCTGTTTAAATTAAAAAAAATAATACTAAGAAAAAATTTGCATTTTGGTGAAATTCTGCCAGGATCTGGAGAAAGGATTTAGACATGCCAGTACTCCTACTGCTACTGACCGTTAGCCACAGGTAAGTATGTCTCAGTGAAAAAAAAAGGCTTTCTTCCTATTGTGGATTAGGTATCAGAGTTAAATATACATTGATGCACACACAAAATACAGAAGCCAGTCAACTAAAAGCTCTTTTCCTCTCAGCTGCTCAGAGACAACATTCTCTGAACAAAAATGAAAACAGAACTCTCCTGCAATTAAGTTTTTCAAGATCTTTCAGATCTTTTCAGATACATCAAAAGAAAAGCTCCTTCCTCTCTTTTACAGATCCTCTTCAAGTTGAAAACCATGTACTTCCAGATCACCTCAGGTAATCTTTCATAATGCATTCATAAACACAAAGATGCTTTTTCAGCAAGAGCATCAGACAGAAAGTCTTGGCTGTTCTTTGCCTCCCTGTAAGACAGAGCAGATGAATTAATATTCTATCCTATTAATTTCTTCTGCTGTTAATGTGTTTCATGAAGGACATGTCACAATCACTTCTGGGCAATCTGGCACACTAATAAAAGTGCTTTTCAGTACGTAACCTATTTATTACCTCCTATTTTTTATTATTATTTTTTTTTAATCCTTCTCAGATCTGCATAGCTTTTTCTGATGCTGAAACACTTGACATGATCAGGAATTCCCTGTACTTAATAGCAGAATAATGAGGTCGATCCCCACCAGACATTCTTCCTGACTTCAGAATATCGCTCTTTATGGAACTGGTCTGCAGGCCACAAATGAGATCCTTGCTTTCATTAAGCACTGCCACCACAGATCACCAGTGTCCTTTTATCACTTTGTTTGCTAATATTCTTCCCTTCAGTGTTTTTTTTCCAAAACATTTTTCACTTTCCTACTTTTTGTTTGTATTTGAAATAAATGCCTGCATTACTTTCTTCCAGCTAGCCATGCTTGGACAGATCACTATGAAATTCCATAGTGTACATACCAAACCCAAAAGAATGCAATTCAGCAGATAAGCATCTTAAAATCAACAAGTAAAAAAATAAAATAAAATTATCGAAACTTTACTTTCCAGCATAAAATAAACCTAAACCTGGAAGCGATTCCCCACACCCTTTCATGGTTTATATTCTAGTGTTTCTACATTCCTGAACCTTTTGCTTTAGGGTGTAGTTCCTCAAGATGCTGACATTGTCAGCAAAACCAGCTTTAGAAATTTCCACACCTTCCTCCTCAACCTCAGCGATCTCTTCCCACCCTTAACTCAGTAGGGCCACAGTCTTGGATAAAATCAAGGGGGAAGAAGTTTCCACTAAGAAAATTCAGCCCATGATCCACTTTACAGTGCAGTGATCCAGCCACAAATGAATGCCACTCAAAAGGCAGGAACACCAAGCACGTACCAGTGCAGCTCACTTCACCACTAAAGATACTTTTTGAGAACCTCTTCTACTCTTAGTCAGGGCTCAGTTTTAAATGGATGTCTCACTAAAACCAAATGACTCATGCTGAATGAAGTTTACAATACAAAAGCTCACTTTGCTGGAAACAAGCCCCTTGGATTGTTTAGGATAACATTGGTTTATTTTTCCCAAACCAGCACACAGTAGCTGGTGCCACGCTCAGCACTCAGGACTGGAGAACTGGCTGGCTACTGCTCACCAGGTTCACATGATGCAGCTTATCACTTCCCCCTGCAATTTTTAGGTCTTTCCCCCTCTTCTCATTATTGCATCAATCACATAACAGTCACTAATTATAGATTTTGGAACACTGTACAGATTTTCCACACAAATTCTCTGCATAGGAAAATAAAATTATAAAGTTCATAGGCCCACACACAACCCTACACTCCCTGTTAAAAAAAAACCCAACAAAACAACACGGGGAAGCTAATGTAATTATGACAGACATTTTTATTTTGCAACATAAGTCCAGAGTGTTCATATGAGTCTATATTCAGAGATGCAGGGAACACAATTATTAAGCTATGGCAATCACAATTAAAATTAATTCTTGAGAAATACATATAATATTTAGTAATTATGGTAAAAATTATCCATTCTTTAAATTTTTTTTATATGTCTGTGCTACTATCCTATCATTAGCGGCTAGATGTTATACTTCCAAGAACTGTATTCTAAGTGCTTTACTTTTTTTTTTTTAGGATCATCTCTGCAACTAAATATTGTTATAAATGGTGACTTAGTAGCTACATGATATCACCACTGAATTCCTATGCGTTTGGTAAGAACTGAAAACAACAGACTGGTGGTATATACAGGCCCATCGTGAACTAGGGATTCCACCACCCCCATTTGGGCTACATCTGTATTATTAAAGTCTGGTTCCACAGAGTTTCATCCTTTCTTTAAGCTCTTCCAGAGTGGTGCATTTTTTGCAGGGGCTGAGCATACCATCTCCAGTTCAGCAAACCAAAGTTAGGTTTTGTGCTCACCCACCCACAGATCAGCCAGACAGCTCTCAGAGAGTATTTCAGCACTTGCTAAATAACGAAGACGAAGCTTATGAGTCTTCAACTCTCTGCTTCATAAACTACTGTTGTCACATTATATACCCAGCAATAGGACTCTACGAGCCCAAGTTCTGAATCCACTTTGTACTTGCTTTTAAGAAGTGAAAGAGAAAAGCACGATCCTAGGAAGACAGGAAACACCTCTGTCCCACCAACTTGCTTCCATGGATTTTTTAACTATAGAGGTAGGTGTTTACAAATTGTCACAACCACTTATTTACATATTTAGGCAGATACTACTTTCATTTGATTATTTTAAAAAAAAAGCATGGAAATACTGAATAATGCCTAGACTAATAAAAGACACAGTCAAAATTAAGACTAGAAACTAAGCCTTTCAAATATGTAATCTACTGCCTTCCTGCTGCTATTTCTGCCAGACATATCCTTTTCTCTTACATATTAGTGCACCCAACATGGATGGGTTAATCTTCAGCGAAGGTAAAGGGATCTCTTCTCCTCAACTGTCTTGCTTCTATTCCCTGCTGTTTTGCCAGTATACCTAACCTCATTAGCATCACTCCCATTCTTTAAATAATCAAGATTAAACTCAAGTTACAAAAGATTCGGTTTTGTATCATCTGTGCAAATCTTTCTTTGTGTGATTTTCTAATTCCTTCTGTTCCTCTGCTGCTGAAAATCTGTTTTGACCTTTCTGTAATACTTGGACAGGTGGTGTCTGAATCAGAAGCAGATTTGTGGTCCAAGTTTTTAATCATTACACTTACACAGGAGAGGTTAGAGACTCTTGTAAGGGAGACAAATATTCATATTCTGCATTGTTGCTCACACAAAAAGTAGGTATATATAAGAAGTATTCAAAATCAGGCTGGTTAATATACATGATGGATTACAGTTTAGGAAAAAAAAATCAATTTAATGGAGCAAATTTAAGTATACTGTTTGCAAGATCTTTTCCAATTGCCTCTAAAAACAGAACAAGACAATTAAAAATAATCACATCTTCAAAAGGCCCTCCTGGCATCTCTGTATGGTGCAAGAAGCCTGCTTCCCCCATCCTCGTCCTTCATAACAATCCCTCGGAACTTGCAAATGAAAAGCCTATCCCCTTCTTCCTTTATTAACCCACCCCACCCATGTTATGCACGCAGCAGATTGTGAATGTGTTGGGTCAGATAAAAAAAGCATAAGCTACAGGCAGTGTTCAAGTGCCATACAGCACAAACATGCAAGTTGTGATTGAGACTGATCGATGCAAAGGTCAAACTGAAAGTAACCACTGTGACATTTTAGATTCCTTTTACAAGGAGAAGGTAGAGGCTGCTGGTTGCTGTTTGGGAAGTGGGAAACGGGCAGTCTCTTAAGGCAACAGGGACAGCTGGCTAGAGTTCAACTCGGACAGCACTGCAACAGCACTCCTGGATGTTGACCCTCCCTCCTTCTCCCACTACCTAGAAGCAAAGTCTCTTACAATGCAGCAGCTCCAGCATATATTTCTCATGCAGTCCGTGTGTTAACAGGTAGGTGAGTGCTCTATCATTTTTCCATATCTCTCTCCCTCTCTTCAGTGACAAATGACTCCTTGAATAGTCAAAACCTCTTTGCTACAGCATTAGGCTAGCATTATTTGTTTTTAACAGCTCTTCTCTTCAGACTAACTCAGAAACGATTTAGCTATTTAATGCGATTACTTGTAATGGTAAGAGAATAAGCAATGCCTAACCTGGAAGATGCTCCAGGGTGCCAAAAGGCAAAAAGCTTCTACATCTGGCTTTAGTGACATAATGCCACTAGACTAAACCTGTCCTGTACAAACATTTATCTATCCAGGTTTCATGACATCACTTGTGATGCCATTTTCCCAATATTTTCCAAACAGTTTTCCTTAAGACTATGTGTTTTTGGGGATTGTTGATACAATTTGCTCTCCATTGGAGCCCTCACTTAGGCTAAAGCCACTCTTAGGTGTCCTTTCTTGGTAGTTTATTTCAGCATTCTGGGGTGTTATGCCAGTTCCTGACTCTTGCCTTTTATCTCTGAATAAAACTAATGCTCCTCTCTGAGACGTAACACCTTATTTAGTTTTGATGTCATGACTCCTTTCCAATTTTACTTAGGGCCAACACAATGACACATTCAGTGGTGACCTTCCAGAAGGATATTCCAACGGAGGAACAAAGAGATTGTTAACAAGGATCTCATCACCTAATACTTTAAAATCCATCTGTGCAAGAGCCTCCCTGAAGAATGTGAATGAGCAGAAAATCACAAGTCTAATACTACTATCAAACACAGATGTGCAATACCAAAGTCTCCATGAAGTTTCAGCACATTACAGGGATTCTCAAACCACATCCACAGACCAGTAGTAGTTATGAAACTTTTATTACGCATCTGCAAAGAGCCATAAGTTAGCTAGTATTGGGTCCTTCTCTGTTCTTGCTTCCAAGTAGTAATCAAAAAGATGACTGCTAAAAATTCAGATCTTTTGAGCTGTATTTTTATATATATATACCAGTTGCCCTACTTGCCATACAGACAGACCCTTATGATTCTGAAGCTGGCCTCCTGCATAATCTAGATTATGAAATTTCACCTTTAACACCTGACCAAAAGATACAAGCTCTGATTAAAAGCCATCAAACAATGGAAAATCTACCACATTTGTAAATAAGACTTTTCCATGTAAACTACTACTAAATTTACTACTCATAATTAGGCTTACTAGTTCAATTTGTCAAGCCTTGTCTCTCAGCAACAGGATCAACCTACATCTATGTGGGACAGACTACAAAGGCCTCAGGTTCCAATATTCTCTTCAATTCACAGGCCTACTACTACATGAAGCACTTAACTCATTTACCTCCCAGTTACATACCTTGAGGCAGAGTAGAAGTACCTCAAACAGTAACCCTGTCAGTTACAGGACTTCAAACTGTAAGCCTGTCATTTCAAAACCTTCTCTTAGATGAACTAAATAATATTGAGCTATTTAATTTTATTCTGTGCAGGAGGTTCTCCAGATATCAAATTGTTCTGAAGCTCTTCTCTGAGCCATTTTTAGTTTGTCATCATAAACTGTGGACACTATATCTAGACCCAGTACTCTGGTAACCAAAGTCCATCCACAGAATACATGCACTTTGTTATTTATACGTCCGAGAATCACATTTTCACTCTGAGCCACCACTTTACCTTGGCAGCTGACTGTCAACCATGGCAACTTAGACTGCTTTTAATATTGTCATCTACGCGGTGATTCCTACAGTTTTTGCTCTAGTCATCTGCAATCTTCACAGGCTACAGTTTTGTCCTCTCAAATTATTTGTGAAGATATTAAATAAATTGATTCAAAAATATGCCCTTTTAATTTTTTTCAAATACAGCAAATAGAAAATTATTTTTCACGTTCAGTCTTTTTATATTCGCCATTATACTTGCAAATATTTTAATTGGAACAACAGCACAAAGTCAGATGCCTTAAAGAGTCTAAAGATACTATTTCAGCAGTTTGTCAACTGAAGCTATAATGTCATAAACAAAACTGAGTTTGACAATTCCCATCCTCCAGTGATGTTAGGATCAACATCATGTTCATCCATTTCTCAGGTCACCCAGAACTATCAGAACCTGATCTATGAAGAGAAGTCAGGTTTGCATCTATATTGAACAATGTGAGCAAGGGTACACTAAACTTGTTAAATGAATCAAAAGGAAAACGTTCCTGTAAATCTTAGTAGCAACAAAGAGTGAGGAAATAAGTGAAGATTCCTAAAAACTGTTTTCTGCATCAAACGACTTTAAGTACATCAGTATTTTAACAGAAAATAAAGATGCTAGCATTTTAACAGAATATCATAAAATCACAGAATCGTTTAGGTTGGAAAAGACCTTTAAGATCATCCAGTCCAACCATAACCCTACTTATCAAGACTGCTGCTAAACCATTTCCCTAAGCACTACATCTACACAGCTTTTAAACACATCGAGGGATAGTGATTCAACCACTTCCCTGGGCAGCCTGTTCCAATGCTTGATAACCCTTTCAGTGAAAAAAGTGTTCCTAATGTCCAACCTAAACCTCCCCTGGTGCAACTTGAGGCTGATTCCTCTTGCCCTATCATTTGTTACTTGTGAGAAGAGATCAATCCCCATCTTGCTACCACCTCCTTTAAGGTAGCTGTAGAGACCAATAAGGTCTCCCCTCAGCCTCCTTTTCTTCAGCCTAAATAGCCTCAGTTCCCTCAGCCAACAAATAAAAAGGTCTTTCCTCTATTCCCCTTCCTACTCCCTTCCCCCCACCCCTTATCCCCAAATAGAATATTGCCCTTTTGAAAAGCTTCAAAATGGAAAAAAATTGTCCAACTTCTCAGCAAGATTCCTGAGGTTAACACTGTTCCTGGGAAATCAAATGGCAGTAGCAGTGACAAAGTCTGCCCCTAGTCTCTGGCAAGGCTGTTGGGGCTTGTCTTAAATAGAGAGGCAGTGTTTGCACAGAAATCTGAATGCGAAGTTTCTGGTTTGTACTTCTGTGCTTCAGCTAGGCCACACACATAGGGGAGGAGAAGTAAAGACATTAAGATAAACGGAAATTATAAAAACAAGTTAGTGAGTTTGAAATTAGAAGGTCAAAGGAAAGCAAAGCTGCTATTTCACTTAAAACAAGAAGGGAAGTGGAGATAAAGGAACAGAAAGAGAAAGGTAAGGAAGGAGAAAATGGAGCCAGGACGACGCAGGAAAAAGAATCAATTAATTAGCTGATTAATTTAAGTGTTGGAATAGAACAATATTATATTCAATTATACTATCCCACTTGGAAATTGGTTTGATTACAGACAGCACTAAGCAATTTATATTGTTTTAATTGAAACAATTTTTCCTCTCAGACCTGTTTATGCTACTTATTTGCATATTGTTCCTATGTAGCAAAGGTAGGTCAGCTTCTTGTTCTGCATTAGCAGCGCTGTGTCACATAGGCTACGTGAGCTACATGGAGTTAGCATAAAATGAAGAGATTTTTTTTTAATCCTCTTTCAAAATGCAACTAAAAATATCATGGAAAATAAAGATGTTCTAAAATCACAGACAGGCCACATTTTACAAGGAAAATTTACATGAAAAATACAAGATCCAAACCATGTCTTTACACTGAACAAGCACCTTTAAGTTTAAAGGTTTGAACTAAGTGATGTATGTGATTACCCTCGCTGAATAACTTAATCTGTTTTGCATGTGAGGGAATTGAACAGCTGTACAAAGGCTAGAGAAAAGAAGTAGAAATGGTTCTGAGTAGAGCCTACTTCGATATTGAGCAGTACGATTATACCGGATTATATCAAGGTTTTTCTTCTGGCATCTGTCAAGCATAGTAACCAACATTAATGTAGAACCTGCCTCATATTTGCCAGTCTGATTGGTTAGATAAAGCTTCCAACATTCTGATGAAATAAATATGTTGCTGGCCACTAGCACATATATTAGCATAACATCAGAAACAGATTTATAAACTATTTAAGTTTATTAAGATTAAAATTATTGAATTAATAGAGAATAGAATAGATAGCCCATTATACAACTCTTTTCAAATGGCACGTTTGCAGGGTTGGGGGTCAACAACGGTACTTACAAATAGCATGAAAACAGGATATATTAAAAACAAATAATAATCCAGGAAAGCTTTAAAGCAGCAGCAACTGATAAACAGAGCATAACACAATTTTTAGAGGATGTAATTAAGAAAAAGCACCTGGGAAAAAGACAGCAAAAGAGACTGGTGTCACCAGTAAAATGTAGCAAGCTCTTCTAGTCAGGCTGGAGCAGAAAACTCTTGGTAGAGGCACACAAAGCTACCAGTTCGACATAAGAAAATACTTCTCCAGTTCTCCCATTTTTTACTCACAACATACACATTGGGAAGTATCCTACAGACACTTTCCACTCATCATCAAGGTTCCCTCTCTTGTGTTGAAAGCACGCATTTTCCATTTAACCAAAATAAATTTGATGGTTAAATCTGCAGCATTCAATTAATGATTAAAAAAAAGTCTGTTGTCACTGCAATTCTTTCTGCATTTACTCTTCATATGCTCACAAGAAATACGTTCTCCTACATTTTTCCCTACACAACACTGTCCGTAGGTGAAGCACAAATCCATGTGTTCATACACTTAGGCCCTAAGACCTTCAAACTTGTTTAAGCAGATATACTGCCTTCAGTAGAATGTTTCAGCAATTTAAGAAACACTGGAACGTTCAGAAAACCAAGACTCCATTTCAAAACAAGTCATGAAATCACATTAACACAACACAATCAGAGTATTTCATGTCACAAAATTGACATGAGAAAGTGAAATGACTAAGGAAAACCATGTTCTGATCTTACAAGTCTTCAAAAGTGATACAGTAAAGTCAGTTAGAATCTATAAAAAATATTTTAGAAATGAAAATAAAAATAGAAAAATAGAGGTATTAACATCCCCTGGAAAGCCTGAGCAACATCTAGAAGCAACTGTCTAGAAATATAACAGTTTATACTAACTGAATTGTATGAAATCCAAAAACCCCTCAGAAAAGCAGTAGCTGGGTTTCCATCCTGTTAAGTTTAAATAATCAGAAACAATCCTCACAGTAATATGTTTCTGAATTTTGTTTTTTTACTACCCTACTACTGCCTTTTGTTCACCAGATGAGAAGACTGAGGAGTTTTCATCTGTGCAAAACTGTTCCTTAAAACCATAGACTTGTAGCTGTTTTGAAAATATTTTTGCATTGAGTCTAGCACTTATGCCAATAATTGGAAAGGATACAATGCTGCTAACATTTAAAATGGTGGGGGAAAAAAAAAAAAGCTTTGTTTTTTCCAAGGAGCACTACTATAATAATTAATACTCTAGTAACATTTCCTTTAGGAAATGTCTCACACATACATGGCCAGCTGCTGGGCTTGCTCCTTCTGGTCTCAGTCCTGTGAGACATCTAGGTATGTGCCTAATTCTAATCAAACCAGTAGCCCTACTATAGTGCACAGAACCATTCACTTATCTAATTATAGGCAACCACTTTGGTACCCTGCTGAATCAGGGCCTTTGCTACTATTTTTAATTATCCTGCAATAAAAGTCATAATAGAAAAATCTGGGAAGGAAAAAGAAACAAACAAAAAAACCCCTAATTAACCAAAGGAACAGAAAATTTTCATAATGCTTGCTTAGGTAAGTCTAATTTTAATTCTTCTATATGGCTGGAATATTCCCCTTGCTGGTTCCTCAAACTGTCATCCCTGATGTACAATCACAAATTAGTTAAATTTTAACAACAACAATCCTGCTCTGTCTTTTGAAAGAAAGTTTCTTTATTAGAAAACAGAGACTGATTTTTCCAGCAAACAATGGATTTTTTCAAAGATGTTAATGGTATCTGAATCAAAATCAACTAGGAGGTAGTAACTTCAGAAGAAATAAGTCTGAAGCATATTACTCCTCTTTCAATTAATTCCCAGCAGTCCCCAAATGCACACTTTTTACAATTACAAAAATACATGTTCTTTGTAAACAGGAACAATGACTGGCAGTCCCAGAGGAAGAAAAGAGACTCTCTAATCTCTCCTCAGGCAGAATAAACAAAGTTCTTCCATCTCTGAAAGCTCTTAGTTAGAAACTAATGGATGAACGGAACAATCATCTCAGCCTGAAAGGAAAAAAAAAAAGCCCTCTAAAGCCAAATAAAAGGTTGCTCTTCCTGGTTTGATGTCTCTGGTACACTTCAGTGATGCAGAAGAAATATCTGGACAAATCCGACAAAGGCTCAGTTGCACTGGTGGTTATTTGACTGACCAACCAATAGCACTTGGAGTGGAAAAAGATAAACCTGACATGAACCTGCTATATACAGTATACCTACAATATACAGAATAACTAATAAAATACATCCATAGTTTAAAATATTTTGATGGTAGCGCTGGGTAGTTAAAGTGTTAAAGTGATCAGTGAAAACTGGCAAACCTCCTTGGCAGCTTCTAACGCGACCGGAAAGGTCACATTTATTTGCAAAACAACAATTGCTTAGCCACAGAAGCTACACATTTCTGAAAGAATCCGCAGTACATTGACTTACACTGTAAAAGCTTTATCTTCAACCAGATGAACTAAAGAAATGCGTACTTTAAAAAAAAGTCAGACTCCCACTAGAATAGTGAACAGTCAATGGGATTTTTTCACCCTGGGGATTCAGACTGCTCTGGGACAAACACTGAGGTAACAAATAATCAATTTCATATTATTGAAAACAGCAAATAGCTGAGTAGAACATAATGACTGCCTTTGATTGAAGGTAATGATAAAGAACTGTGATGAGGCGCACCAAAGTCCTTGTTCAAAGCAGCCCCAACCTGAAGAACACACTTATGCAGGCAAGCACTCGTTGGGAGATACCTCAGGTTTGTCTACATTTTACGTAAAAGCCAAATAAACCCTTAACATACGTGCTGTGCTTTTTGCTGCCATGAAACTTGCAATTAATCTGCAAAGGCTATTTTTTCCACAAGCAAGCAAGCCTCCAGCAACAAATTGCTGTAAGGGCAAGTTATTAACATAAGCTCTTTGTCAAATGAGGTTCTCAGAAGAGTCTAGAGACACTGATTAACAAACAGTGCAATTCCCTCCTCCCCTTCCTCCTATTTTAAACCAAGGCCATCATAGGTTTAAGTTTTGGGTCTTGTGTTTTTAAAAAATTAAGTCTGAACATGGTGCCTTTAGCAAGAGTGAGTGAGAGCTCCACACCCCACCAAGCTGAGGGGCAGCCATGGTGTTGGGGGAAGGAAAGCTGGAGATTTTCATCCAGCTGCCATTATCTAACTCGCAGGAGCAGATGAGGAATGACTTTGGGACATAAGCAGGATCATTTCTGCATGTTTTTAACACTTAGGAAACCGTTGTGCTCTGCATAGGCATTAAGCATGCATCTCCAGCAGCCAGTGCAAGTATACCAGGAGTGTATTTGGCCCTGCTCTCAGTCCTGCTCCTTTTATTTAGGTGTTTGCTTGTTTGAAACCCAATGGTAGGTAAAATATCACCATACAAAAGTTTATTCCTATAGATTTCAAACTTGATCTTGTTCCAATATATATCACACTGATAATCTGAATGGGAAATTAACCATCCTGGTGTACACATTTCTCACAACCCTTCACAAAGACGTATTCCCCAGCTTGCCTCATGCACTCCACACCTTAACAATAAACATACAAAGCAGCTTTGGTTCCCCTTCCCCACACACGTTTTGTTCGGCGATCCATTTTCCTACACTGCCAAGCTCACTAAATAAACATGACGAGCAAACCTGTGGCACTCATCCCAGCCCAGCACTGTTTAATGTATGCAATTACGTTAATCTGTGAAGAAGGCTGCCAGTGGAAACCAAATACGAGAACGTCAGCATTCCTGACTAACGTGCCATGCTGCAGCGCAACAAAAAAGGCTTCTTAACATACCAAATTGGACTCCTCAGAGTGGGAGAGTTTTTGCTCACTTCCACTCCAGAGAGGAATCAAGCTTACCACCTTCCAGCTAACCACACATGGAGTTCAAGAACAAGGCCAAGAGGCCCAAGCCTCTTCATACCTATGTGGACTATCCTGGCTTCCTAATAAAGGAAAGGCTCTTGGCTGCAGGAAATGAAACTGTGATTAGATAAAGATAATAGACTCCGGCCCCAAGTTAAGTGGAGCCGGTCTACCATGAGTGCTACCTACAGATGGGCTATTTAGCGTGCAAACCACTGAACTAGCATTGCTCTTCTCCTAACCAAGGCGACCGCTATGCTTTTTTGTTTATTCTGAACCACAGCTGTAGGGAGGTGGTAAGGAGTCTCATGAAACCTCACTTCTTGCCTCTTCAGATCCTCAGCCAGATCCAAGCCTTTTTCTTCTCTCATAACCACCCCACCAGACATAACAGCCATGCTACTCCTGCAACCATAAAGATGCCATGGATTCAGCAGACTTGTTCTTGATTTTATTTTTTTTTTCAGGAAATAATAAACAGCATTTCATGCTCAGGGAAGTCTGGTGGATCCCTGGTGATGTATTGGTACATCAAATGCTTGCAGTAAAACGAAACTCCCAAAGTTAAAAATCTTCACAGTGCGTTTATCAGACAGTTTAAGAGAGTCAGTGTAAGATACACTCTGCTATTTTTCATGATTGCCAAGAATATGCAGAGCAAGATCCTGAAGTTTTTCACTGCAAGAAGTACTGTGATATCCACTACCTATCGGATGAAACTGTACTTATTTGTCTGATGGTTTAAACACAAACCTAGGCAGTATCAAGAACGACTCTAAAGCCAACATGTTAAAAGCAAAAGATAAATACTACACCTGAGGAAATAAGGACTAGCCAGCTGGCATCTTTTCACCACAAAAATATCCTCATTAGCTAGGGCCAATAATAAGGCTGCACACAGAAGGCAACTTTATTTGTGCTTCTTTCCTATGTACACATAGAAATCAGCCACCAGAGAAAAAAAAACAACAAAACACCAAAAAAAACCCCAGGAACACATCCACAAGAATTTTCCAACCCTTTTCATCTTGTAAAGTCTCCCTGGACTAAAACATAATTATTAATAACCCAAGTTTCCTTAAACCACAAATTTTACATTGTGACTTAAACACAACAGTAATATTTATATTGCATTAACATCTGATTTATGCCACTCCAAAAGAAAACTACAAGCGTGAAAACCGAAAAGAAAAAAAAACACTAACAAATAAAAATCCCCCAATCCCCTCGCAGACCCCTGCTTTCAGTTTTCAAGGAAAGGGCTGCGACCTGAGGAGCAGGCGAGCCCGCCCCGCCGCAGACACCCACGGGACTGCACCCGCGGCGAGGCAGCAGCCCCGGAGCCGGCTGTTTACAGGCTGGGCTCCATCGCTCCTCCGAGACCGGCTGAACTTCGCGGGGAACGCGGGGCCGCAGGACGGGCACAGCCCCGCTCGGCCGCCGAGCGCAGGGGGACCTGCCTCGCACCGTGGTTAAATTACGCCGAAAGCACCACAGCAAATCCGCGAGTTCAGGCGATGTCAGCAGCCAGGCTACCACACACCCCGCACAGGCTCTCGGTTTAAAACTCCGTGTGCGATAAGCCGCCGCCGCCGTCGCCCCGGCTTGGGGCCGCCGCTCTCCCGTCGCCGGGGCTGGCCCCGCCAGGCCCTGTGACCGGCCGATCCGCCTTGCGGCACCTCAGCCCCGGGACGTCCGGGCAGGCCCGCCCTCGCAGCAAGCACACCCGTTCCTTCTCCCTCCCTCCCTCACCCGTTGGTGTCGCAACATCTGCCGGGGCGGCCAGGCACGGGCACGGTCCCGCATCCCGCCACCCCCGCCCCGGCGGCTCACAACGCTCCGCGGCCGGGGGCAGGTGGGATGACGGCAGAGGACAGCAGCGGCTGCCCGGCCCCGGCGTTCGGTCCGGTCCGGTCCCGTCCCCCAGGTACCTGTTCGCGCCCGCCCACCGCCCCGGCGCTGCCGCCCCCTCCCTGGGTGGGCTCCTGGTGAAGAAGCGGGAGAAGGTGCTGTGCCAAGAGGGGCCGGCCCGCCGCCCGCTGCCCCCACCGGACATCTCCGCCGCCGCCGGGACGGGACGCTGACGGGACGGGAGGAACCGCAAGCAGCCGCCCGGCACCGAGTCCTCGCGGCGGCGGGAAGCAGTGGCGGCAAACACCTCCCTCCTCCCCCGGCGGAGACAGCCACCGCCCGCCCTCGGGGCGGAGCCGCCGCTCCACCTCCGGCCGGCGGGAAGGACGAAAGCTGCTCCGAGGAAGACGGGAGAGCCAGCTCCTGGGCGGTGCGGGTGGAGAAGCGGCGGTACAGAGTGGGCGGCTGGGACTGGAGTTTCACCGCTGTCCATGCCCCGGCACCGTCCATCCCGTCGGCAGACGGCTTCGGGACTGGCTCCGGTCCCTCCCTGGCTGGGGGTAGGCGGCTCCGGCCCCGCGGAGTGCACCGGACCGCGGGAGGAGCGCGATGGAAGTTCCACCATAGGCAGCCTACCCCCGCTGCCACCGCCTCCCGAGGAGGTGTTGGGCTGTTGTTTTTAAGTTAATGTGATATAATTAGCATGAACAAAGAGAAAAGATCAGAAGTGAAAATTAACTCTATAAGAAAAAGGACTCCAAGAGCGACGCCGGCCTGCTGTTTTTAACTTGTGCCAACTTCGAGGTACTACCCGTGGTTGTCAGCGCAAAGTCAGGCACTGGCTTCACACCGTCCTGGGCTGGGCACCGCCACATAACATACATGCCCGTTCTGCAGCACAGTAAAGCCTTTACATCAAAAGAAGGGTACACAGCAGCAGTAGTGCCGCTGTTTCACCACTCACCTCCCTCTGTCACTTTGGCATCACTTCAGGCTGAGTTGGAAGAAGGGAATTCTGCCTTTTGAAAAGATTTCTTCCTAGGAAAGAGTTTTGGTTGTGCCTTTTTGTTGTTATTGTTTGTTTCGGTTAGGGTTTAATACTGAAACCTTCATTTTTCTCCCTCTGAGGACTGCGGCCTCTCTTAACATCAAAATATCCCTACCAACAGACAACCTTGCCATTGCAACAACCTGGTGACAATTATAATCCTCATTTTTATAGATAGAAGTGATGCACAAAACCTTAATGATTCACTGAGTGTGAACTACTAGTAAAACAGACTAACTTTGACGTTAGGATTTAAAACTCAGAACCACACTTTCCTCTTTCTCGTCTTGATGAGCATCTCTGCTGTTCTTATGAATGACTATACCTCACACCTTTTTAGCAGCTCCTTTTTGCATTGTGCCATCTCAAATAATCAGTGGCTAAGGTTGTAAGGGACATTGGGAGTTCACCTGGTCCACAGCCCTGCTCAAGCAGGGCCACCCAGAGCAGGTTGCCCAGGACCATGTTCAGATGGCTTTTGAGTATCTCCAAGGACGGAGACTCCATGGTCTCTCTGGGCAGCCTTTGCTGGTGCTCACCTCTTCTGTAAGATTTCTTTCCATTCATTCCACCACCTCTATACCCAAGGCCTCTTTGCCTGTGCTCTGTACTGCTGTGCCATAGTATCAGACTGCGCTGGCTGCAGCTTGGGGTGGATATGAAGCTGGTACTTGAAATCCATCTGCAGAGCAGCAACAATAAAACAGCCTGTAAATAAACTACTGGCTATATTTCTGTCTACTTTCCACTGCCTCAGCTATGAACAAAACCTTTAAGAAACGCACAGACAGCTCCCCTTCATATTGTCCAGGTCTCATCTAGCTTTGACGTGGGTTTTAAAAAACACAGACACAGGTGTATATTGGACACATACTTAAATCTTTACTGGCCACTCTGAATTGGGACTAGCTGGTTGTTTCACAGGTTACAAAAAGTAGCTTTCTCATGGGACTGGTAAAACATGGGACAGCCACAAACCTCATTCAGAGGACCAGCACTTACCGCACAACAAGGTCCTGCCTAGATTCCAGTACCCAGACAAGGAGCAGACAATTCTCTCAGAGATACAGATGCCCCAAACTTTGCACAAAAATATGAAATGTTTCATTCTAGAACAGTATAGAGGAAAAAAGAAACCACATTTTGCAAGTACCTACACATAGTTGTCCATTCTCAGGGAAATGGCAATCAAGGTTGAAACTACAAAAATGTAACAGCAGAGCCTATGGAACTTAGAGGAGATGCTTTCTCTGACATTCAAAAAAAGTAATTAAGGCTCCAAAACCAAAATTAGAAGAGTGCCAAATTATTTGGACTGCACAAACAGGATGCAGGGAGGCTTAGGCTCTCAGTGACTGTTTATTACTTTTAATCCTTCTTTGCCACATACACATCACATCTTCCTTACCTATTGCTTAAGGAAGGTCTAATCCCTAAGATGTAGCAAACCTGAATATAATTAATTATCATTTATAAAACATCTGGTATCTTCAAAGTATTTAAGTACTAATTAATCCTTATAACGACCTCAGGATGTAGTTAAGTATAATATGGTGAGTGGTTTGCACAGAGACAGCGGCTGTCAAAACACCTAGCTGCATTCAAAATCTGTCCACACTCTACCAGTGAAGTGCCTGGAGGGGCACCACAGTGCAGCATGAAGCATTACCAGGGCTCTGCTTGTCCAAGAACAAAGAGCCAACCTAATCAGAAATGCTAATCCTAAACCAACATTTTGTGCTCAAATCTGTTTTTTTACTACATGTAAAAGCAGGAAATACAGAAACATACCACATGACAGTTCTACCAGAGACAAATAAGTAAATTCTAATCAAAGTAGTAAAACTATATCAATATAAAAGACGAACATGGCCCAGGTTAGAGAATCCCTTTCTTTTTCCACACCTGGGAGTAACTGAGTACCGCATGATTTAAGATTAAATAATTTTGACACATTTAAAATACTAAAATGGGAACCATCAGCAGAGTTGCCATCACTTTTAGCCATCTACACCTTCCTCCAAGGGGGAAAAGTTAGGCTTTTACCCAAAGATGAAGAATCTACCATGTGGCAGGTGGCCTGCATATTAACACAGCTGTCAGCATTAACAGCAGCACCAACATATGCAAGCCAAAACAGATCAGGGAAAGAGGTTCCTTTCTGCCTCACATGTGGCCCATAGAGATAATATGGCATTGCTGAAGGCAGTGAAGAACCATTAAAATACAGTTATAGAGAGACAGAATGGCACAGAAGAGGAAAATGTCAAACCGGGGCTCTCAATACATTGTTTTCATATTTCATTGTGCCCAGTTTCACTTGAATCAGTATCTCAAATAAGAGAGGGGGGTGCTGTGCCTATTCCATATCCACCAATTTTCTACTGCAATTCAGATTACAACAGTTGTGCAGAAGGGAAACCTCCCTCTTCTGCTTGCTGCTTTGAAGTGAGCAGATGGTGAAATTTTAATTGTGCTTTCTGAACTTCCTCCTTTTTACAAGTCTTTAAAATCTTGAATCAAAGCTTTTGTTTTGTTTGGATACCAAAATGGAAAGCAAATTTCCATCACACTGGTTTATGAAGAGCCTTCCTCTCACACTCAGTTTTAGAACTTTTCTGATACACTAAAGTCTTAACCAGGGGAGATACATAATCTTAAAACCACCTAACTGAATAGTTTCCCTGCAAGCACATTTTAGCACAACTATTAAATGAAAAAAACCCACTCTCAAACTGTTTATATTGTTGAACTGCTACAGTAAGAAATGGTGATATGTTTTGAGGTACAACCCCGCTGAACAACAGCATAGTTCAGTTTTCTGTTTCATACATGTCTAATGTGTTTATCTATACAAATATTATGTATGTCTTGGCTATTTTTTCTTGTTAATAGACAATCCCGTTTTCCAGGCTTTTACAGAGCATGTCTGTAGATAAATGTGTCACAAACAGCTGTAGTATTTTAATAATGGATGGTCCCTTACTTATCGTTTTCCTTTCCAGAATATTGTAGATTACGGCAAAGTTTCTAATGGGAGGCATGAGACCATATATTAATAAATGAACATAACTGAGTCATGACATGCAATATTTCCTGTCCATGTTTCTTCATGTTAGTTGTCTAGATGTTGAAACAAATACTGTTGACTTTAAAAATCTCTAATCTATGCTTATTCTAAAATGAAGGCAAACAACAGAATTGAAGATTTGGGTCTTGGATATGTTATTACACAGATAAAGCATGTTACCAAGGATTTCTAGGATATATTTTCTATAGCTATGATCGTCTGCTGTAAAGCGTGCACTGTGCAGCTTCCAGCAAACCTCATCCTTTAACCGTGAACACACAGTTCCTCCATTTGATTTACTGAAAATGTTTTAAAAGAGAGCCACACATTCAGCTGCTATTGTTCAAATGCCTTCATGTCTGGAGAAGACAGCTGGAAATGACTCATGGTGTTAACTACAGTTACTGAGAGTCATAACGATGTCCTTTATTATTTTGGATGAGATTTATACACTGTACCACCTATGGCCAAAGTTCAGAGTAGTAATTAAAATCTTTAAATCAGCTTTTTGGAAGGCCTCTTCCACTTGTTTTCCACACTATAATTTGTGACAATTACATTTACCCAGTGTCAGAAGTGCTAAAATGGAAGAGAACAAAATAAAAAATGACCAAAACACCTACAGAACCTCTTTTAAAATAGACTTTCACTGCACCTGGCCATGGAGCAAAAAACATTTAGGAGCCTCACACTACAGTGGAATCTATGCACCTAACAACTCTAGATGAGGACCAAAGTTCTTTCCTGTTAGTTTCAACAGAATTGATAACTTTCTGCTAAGTAGCACAGCTTGTCTGGAGGGGTTTCAAGACCTTTTTGATAGCATCTCATACCAATTACACTTGTGTGAATACGAAGATGAAACTTACTTGTGCTCTTATCAATGCTAATCATTGCAAAACCCAAGCCATTCTATGATTCTATGAAAACACCTACCCTAACTGGAGCTCAAGAAAATCTGCATTTCATATAATAACATCTCTGTAAAACCATCCTATTCTGGGTTACACTTCCTTGCTAAGCCATACTGTCTATTCATCACCATTCTTACTAGAAAAATGATGGTTAAACAAAGTGCTTCAGTAAGCTAATTTCATCCAACTTCTAACATATATTTTACATATGGTAAAAAAGCAGCACAAATCATATAGTGTCCAAATGAATGCAAGAGCTTTCCAAAAGAGGTGTCATACATGCAAATAAAGGAAATATATTAAATATATAACCAGCAACTTGTACATTGCAATTCATTTAACACTTTTCCATCTAGAATGCCTTTTGTATATCAGATTTGTAGTTAAGAATCAATATACACCTTTCTGTGCAAATCTACAGACTTCCTAATATCAAATCAAATTATTAATGTTCTAAAGGCTTACCCTATTTCCATGCATGTATGTAAAAAGTACATTTTTCAGTTTGCAGATTATTAAGCAGTTTTGAATTGTGGTGCAAGCCTATGTACAAGAAACTTAAGCATCTGGACAGCAAACTTCCCTTTTTTAGTAACCTTTCAAAGATTTCTTAAAACTTGCCCCTGGACCTTAAGGCTTCCTAGAACCACTGACTGCAAAACACTGTCAGAAAGGCATCAATTGCACCCCTTTGTCTATCCTGCTGGATTTCACAACACAGAATACTTTTTAACCCAATGATATGAGCCCTTTATAAAACATTATTCAAAATGTTTGAAAATCAGAATATATATAAAAATAGTAAACCCATGCCACATTCACAGCAAGCACATGTATTAGTGTATTCCAAAAGGAAGAATCATCTTTCGTGTCTGGAGAGATAACACTGCAAATTATTCTGTATGTAAAAGTGACTGTAAGTAAACTAGTCTCTAACAAGCAGAATTCTTACGGATTTGAGCCAAACATGATCATAAAAGCTTTTGGCTGCAAATGTTGCAGAATCCCATCTGGTTTCATGGAACAACTTATTTTCCTCTCCATTTCATATAAGCCTTCAGAAAGAAATTAAATGAAGAAAAAAAAGAAAACAGAGGAGACCTTTTCTTATGTATACAGATGATATCCATAAGTTATTCCAAACAGGCAGAAAATACTTCAGTCTTATTACAGAACAAACAGAAAAACAGATTCTAATTCTTGGCATACAAGTTTCACATAACAGTAAACAGTATGTATAGCATATGGAAGAAAGATAAGAAAAAAATGAAAGCCCAAGTTTGTAAGAATGCAAGTGACCATTAATCAGACTATGCATATTTAGCATAACTGACCTTCCCCCACCCTGTTTTTTTAAAGTCCAACACAACAGAACTTTTAGTAGGGGAAAGAAGATTTCTCTTAACACCCAAGAACAAGGATTCTGAAATAATCCATATTTCCTCACTCAAGCATTCATTGTTATTGAAGCTGAAAAAGAAAAGCTTTTTCGGAAAAATAAACACCATCAAAAGGAAACGTGTAGCTAATGGAGATATAAGCCTGGAACTCAGTCTCTTATTTGATGATGTTCTTTAGAAACGTTTTCCGTATGTAACATACAGCTTTACTCCGATAAAATGGGTAATAAGACTAAGGAGGTTTCCCTGCAACAGAAGATAGCATTTTATAGGATGCACTTACTGTAGCTCATAAATATTAGATGTACAGCAATTTTTCCAGATTTTGTTCAGCATGTGTCAAACTGCTGCTGAAAAGAAAGGCTCACATTATCTCTTCATTAATTCAATTCCCTGAATAAAGCTGTAAGCTTTTCTTTATATTAGGAACTGATTGAAGTGCTCCTATTTAGTATGATGACAATATTAGATCAACTGTTATTCACTTAAGCATTACTACAGTCTTGAAGAAAGTACATAGATATTTCATGTCTTGCATAAATCAAGGGCTTGTTTACTAAAATGGATTACCTGACATGATGACAGAACACATACCTCAAGGAAAGCATGACACTTATTGCCCACAGAAGGGGTTTTTTTATCCTTTTTTGAGCCATTGCATGACATATCAGAGTAGACAGAGGGCTAAGTAGTACTTTGACAGTTATGAAATTGATGAAAAGGAAATTTAGTACTCGAAAATATTCCTACAATCTAAACTAGTTGATTTTGACTGTAATACTACAACATGAAAGGTCTGTACATATGCTAGTAGTGATAAGGCAGCACTGAAGTGGCTATTCTGCAATTGTTTTCCAAGACATTTTATAACGGTAACAATTAAAGAAATATCAAGGCTCAAACCTTAATTGCAATATGCAGTAATACTTTCTAACCACTAGATTGGATTAGTTTATGGATCAATTCAACCCACTTTGAAACTGCTGCCAAAAATTTTTTAGAGCATTAACTTGCTCTTAATTTAAACCTCAGCAGAGAACTTAAAAGACCAGACAATTATCCATGGGTCCTAAGCACCTCAAAACTGAGTAACACTTTCCCTTTAAAAATTACCTTAAGAATGTGAAAGATACCCTAATAAAAGAGAGAAGGAAAAAAAATTAACAAAGTATTACAAGACAAAAGCATCCCCTTTCCCAGTAGAAACATTCTACCCTTCCTCCATCCTTTCTCGTCTAAAGCAAGAATGTAACTACTAGCCAAGAAAATCACATCAAAGATCTTAAATTGGGATCAAGTTGCTTCCATTGATATTATAATAAATGATGAAATATTCTTGGAATATTGTTATCATCAAAAACAACATACACTTTGTGGCTCATTGAATCCACTTGTTACACCAATTTAGACACTTTTTTTCTGTTCAGTTTATGCTAACAAATGTTGGTGATAAGACTAAAACATATAGAGATTTACTTGCCAAGTGAGATTTCAAGAAAAAAAGAATCCCTAGTAACACCTTTAAACCTGTGTGATCATAAATACAGAAGATGCCAGGAACAGCAACAATGCCTGACAGCCAATAATAACTCTTTTTACTGAAGACTGCCTGTTTTTTACAACTCGCATTATGCCATTTCCTCTAAATTGGAAAAGTAACAACTTAATCCCTGTCTGTTATATCCTTCATTAATGGAATAAAATTTCCCAGTTCTGACTGGATCATACTATAAACCTGTATTTTTAGTAGATATTTCAGTGGAATTATTCCAGGGGAACCTTGGCATCCAGAGACCTCTTGCCAAATTCTGCTGACTTTTACATGATTTCAGCTTCATGGTTTTAAAACTTTGGGGTTGTTTCCCTCTTAGGTTTGTCCATGCATGCCTACACTAGTAGGTCACAAGGGTAATTCAAAGATTATCCTCACTAACAGTGCTTTTGTTTACAACATAAAGTAGGCTGGGAGTACACAAACTGAATTCCTTTTGGATGAAATCTCACTGGAAAGCTCCAAGTGCACCCATTGTGCTCCTATGACCAAGAGGCACTCAGTCTGGAGAACCAGAAAGGAGTCAGGCTGAAGGAAACTCAGCACCACACAGACTAGGGACATCAGGTCCCCAGCATCAACTATCTTGCTGTGCAAAAGCGGTTTGATGGGGCTACTCTCCTTACTAGAGAGCCTATATTGCCAAGCATCCACTTCAATAATTTATCATGGTTACTTCAGTGAGCCTTAAGAGGCTTGGGTTTCCTTAATATTCACTACCATTAGCATGACTCTACTTCAGCCCAAACAAACTTCTTCAACACATCCTAATTTCATTGATTTCTTACATCCTTACTGTCCTTTCTTCCCTTTCCTGAGTACAGTTTTAAAACTTTACAGCAAACTAATTTTGATCTAATAACTATCTTGCTAGGCCTACAATCTACTTACTGATCTCCAAAGACAAAGTCATTTTTAAAAAGACTGGCTAACACGAAGTTTCTAAATTTACACTTTTTTTACTAAACAAGTTAACCTGATCTTCAAAGATGGCCAATTACACTCCCTTGTGAGTTGGTGCCTGAGTAATATGACTGTAATACAATTAAGTTCATCTTCTGATAAAGAATATGTAAAACATAAGATCATTTAATGGTAGACAAGAGACATTAACAGCCTCACTTTCATTTTAAGGATTGATTTTGTAAAAGGATAATAGGAGTGGGTTTCATAAAAGTGGAAAAAGTAAACATAGTTGATTTACATGGTGAGATCCTGACATTCACTGAAAGACCAGGACATTATCAAACACACGCTGTAGTTCTGAGAATAAGAACTTCGTATGGCTAGAAATATTCAGCCAATTAAGTAGCAATCCAACTGTCTGAGCACTGGTAATTAATTATAAAATGCTGGTTCACACCAACACAGATGCTTTCATGACATAACTTACTGTGATAGGAGCTACAGAGCCTCAG
>VYZX01004469.1:24336-45997 GCA_013401335.1 Brachypteracias leptosomus | reverse complement strand
ACCCTCAGTAAGTTTTCAGACAACATGAAGTTGAGAGGGACTGGTAAGCAGGCTCTACAGAGGAATCCGGACAGGCTGGATCAATGGGCCAAGGCCAATGGGATGAGGTTCAACAAGGTCAAGTACCAGGTCCTGCACTTCAGTCACAACAACCTCCTGCAACACTACAGGCTTGGGGAAGAGTGGCTGGAGAGCTGTCTGGCAGAAAAGAACCTGGTGCTGGTGGTCAACAGCTGGCTGAACATGAGCCAGCAGTGTGCCCAGGTGACCAAGAAGGCCAACAGCATCCTGGTCTGTATCAGATACAAGGCGGTGAAGAGTCTAGAGAACAAGTCTAACGAGGAGCCACTGAGGGAGGTGCAGTTGTTTTGTCTGGACAAAAGGAGGCTGAGGGGAGACCTTATCGCTTTCTACAACTATCTGAAAGAAGGTTGTATCGAGGTGGGGGTTGGTTTGTTCTCCCCTGTAACAAGTGATAGATAGGACAAAAGGGAACAGCCTCAAGCTGTGCCAGGGGAGGTTTAGGTTTGATATTAGCAAAAAAATTGCTTCACAGAAAGGGTTGTCAAACACTGGAACAGGCTGCCCAGGGAAATGGTGGAATAACCATCTCTGGAGGGATTTAAAAGATGTGTAGATTTGACAGTTACAAGGTTTAGTGGTGAACTTGGCAGTGTTAGGTTTGCAGTTGGACTTCATGACCTTAAAGGTCTTTTCCAACCTAAACAATTCTGTTTATGAATATACAATAATAGAATAAGATTTCTATACATGTGTATTTATCTCAGAGTTGTGAATTCAAGCCAGTATTTGGCTTGGGAGCTACAGTGCAAGTTTTTGCCTGCTTGTGAAGGCAGGAGGGAAGGGGTCTGTACAAGCAGCTTGTGACAGTTCTGGTCCACCCCACCAGGAAGCAAAACAAGACACTTGGGCATGGAGGCAGAAAGAAGCACAAGAGGACTCTCTGCAATGACAACAAAAGCTGAATAACACACTGTTGTCAAGTACTTATTTCTCATACTGCTCTATCCAGTTTTAAGTACGCAGGCATATTACTGTGCATTAAGAGGCCTACTACACTATTACTCCTTTAGGGACCTCCAAGACTTCATATTTGAAAATTGCAAAAGAGATCAAACAAAAGCCAACAGGTTTTGTGGCCACAGGCCACCTAACAAATAGACAGAATTATTCTTTTCGCAAGAACTGGACACATTGATCTTGTTTTAAAACTTTTCCCCCTAGAGTGGAGCTTTGAACCAGTTTAACTACTAGGCTACAGCTCAGAGGCACTCCCTCTTTCTTCCCTTTCCCTCTTTTTCTGGGATGTGCTATGCTTCTCAGTGGTGCTGACATTGTCTGATGCCAAGGTGACCTAGTCAAGATACTTAAATGACCACATAACTATTACCCCACATGTAATCTTGGCATTTTGTCAGTTTAACTTAGCAAGTATAGAGTATGAAAAGTTGTGGCAAGGTGATCACACAGCTTCACTAGCAGCAAAGATGTGTTTTCCTTCTCTGTGCTGCAGTCAACACCAGTCAAACAAGACATCATGCCAGCATCAATGCCTGTACAATGCTGCTTCAACTCACTTAACAGAAAATTAAATCCAGCTTTTTTCCCCCTCCCACTTTAGGTTGTCTTCTGCTAAATTAGTCATGGTGCTTTAGGGAAGGCTGCAAGAAGCTCCACAGCATGTTCAAGAAGGTGGCTGCAAATGTGCTGCCAAGGTCACAGGAGAAGAGGAATAGGGTCTTCTTCCTCAGGCTTCAGTGAGCTTCCAGAAGAGCTGAGCTGTCTATGTATGAGCAGCACAAACCCAGTCACGATGGAGCCAGAGAAGGACCAATTTCAGCGCAAAGGAAGCATCAGGGGCACAACATCTTCCTCTGGAAATGTACACAAGGTTACGGACAGGCCCCTGAAAATTCTTCCACAACCAACTCTGCATCGCAGTATTCCTTTACAGCATTAACTCCCTCACAGCTTGCTCCCTGTCCTTATTTGCAAGACAGAAAGGGCTAACTAGAACGAAGTACTAGTAGAAAGCACTGCCAGTGTTCAAAGTTAACTCCTGATGTAATACTTAAGGCATATCACTCTTCTACCTCTCTTGGCTGAAAGGAAGAGATCACCCCATAGAAAAGTGCTCTTGTCCGTTCAGGACACCTTTGCTTGGCCTGGGTCAACCCATCCCACCAGCCAACCAGCATGTTCTCAGGTAGTCAGCCTTCCCCACTTGCCACTCCTGCCACTTGGTTACATCTGATTCAATGGCCACACGCACACAAAATGAGGCAATTCACCCACTGACCCAACAGTTACACAAGTGTCAGATCCAACAACAAGGAGAAGCAAAAATGCATGGCTGGGAACAAGTGGAAAGGACCTACTAGGCTCCTCGTCACTTTAGGTATGACAGCAATTGCAATTAAAAACAATTAATATGTCACTTAGCCTTGATAAAGTTCTCAGAGAGGGTAATAAATCTGAAAGAAGAAATTGTGAGTAAGATTCAGGTGCCTACTCTGTAGTAAGGACTTCTTGTGGCCGTCTGCCAACAGAGAAACAGTCATAAGTTTGTGCATGCTTGCAAAAAAACTGAAAACAAAAAATTTAATCCTACTGTCTGCATACTAGAAGTTTTGTTTAAAAGCATGCTGCAATTGGTCAGTGCTTCATCACATGCCAGCTAAGGGTAGAAGGCAGACCAAACATTTCATTCACTTTCAATGCACATTTTCTCCTGTACTACACATACCCCCACAGACAAAAAGATAAAGGGCCTTAGAATGTAATGCACCAAAATCACAATGGGTAGTGGAGAGAAATAGGATTTTATTTTTTTTTTTAATCAACCTTAAAATAAGCTCCAAAATAGCAAGAGTCAAGGCTTTTCCACGGAAAAAAGAAAAAGGTCAAATTAAGGACATGAGACAGATTTGAGTGAGAATGAACCTAGATCATGGTAGTTAATTTTTCAGAAGGTAAGTGTGCTCAAAAAACCATAAATTTCCTCTTCCAGTTCTGAGAAGAAGCAGTTCAATCAGAGGCTAGTAATACAGACAGACTAAAATCACACAATGCAGGACAGTAGAAATCCTACCTAGTGCTATTTGACATTTTGAATTTGAAATCTTCATACACAGCTGAAATTCTTTACAAAGCATCTTCCAAATGTTATCACAAAAGTCATGCTCAGTAGATGCAATCCATAACTTGGTACAGCCATTTTTTCAAAGGGGAGGGAAAGGTGGGTGTTTAAACTTCTTTCAAACAGGTTTTGAAGTTTTAAGTAGAAAAACCCCTTATCTTTCTGGAAGATGAAAGTGCAAATACTACAGACCTCAAAAACAGCAAACACTTCCTTTTTCTAATACAGAAATTCCTTTCCCACTCCCCTCCCTGCCCCCACACCTGCATGATAAAAAAAAAAAAAAAAGAAACAAAAAGGCTCCCTCCCATACAATAGATTGTTGTTAAACCTGAAGTTTAACTTCAGGAACCCTTTTACTCCTGAATACTAGATACTTTACAATTCATCAGGCTGAAATGATATGTGCTTAATGAAAACACAGCAAGTTGCCTGCAATACAGCCATTACTGGATCATAGTAAGCATTAAAATAGGCAAGGAAAAACTGTGTTCATCTGCAGGCTGACACCAAAATAGCAATTCATTCCCCGTTTCTGCTTTCCCACACCCTCAGCCTACTGGCAGCTATAAAGCAGTCAGTGCCACAAGACAAATTGGATCAGCCTGCTGATCAAACAGAGACCTATCCCACAGAAAAAGCTAGCTTGCTGATCTGAGTCACCACATAGCCACATGCTCACTAAAGGCAGATCAGAATGGAAGAAATGTGTAGAAAGGTGTAGGGGTAGGAGGGTATTTGGATTTTCCCTTTGAACATCAAATCAATAGCCACTGAGGCATAGAAATAGAAATGCTTTTTGATACAGACTATTTGCAACAAATGTTATGCAATTACAGAGAAGCATGATTTGTGTTTTACTTATGAAAGCTTGATGGCAGAAACTCCAGGCCAGATATATGAGCCACAGAAGAGAGCTTTTAGTACAGGATCAACCCCTCAATGTTCAATATGGGATCTTTTAAAACACAAAATTTTAGAACATTTGTACTGTGAGACCATGCAATTTGTTTTTCTGATTTATTTCGCAAATCTACAGGATTAAAATAGCTCAGCCCTATTCATTTCATAAGGCACAAGTTTAAATGACATCATTTGCTAAAGATTTTCTAATGTGCTTCCTACAGACCCTGCATTGCTTCTTACTGCTCCCTTTGTGCCAAAGATCCCTGACACCCATCAATATTTTCCAGTTTCTCCCCCCTAAAAGCTTCCAAAACAGATAACTGCCAGTAACAGAATTGTGTTAATGACTAAAACTACATTAACAGATCAAAGCAGCTACCATGCCATTATTTTTTTTTTCTTAATTTTCAGTGGATGACAGGCCATTTTTTATTTAATTAACTCAGCTGCAAGTGTTTCCAGAGCTCAAAACAGTGTCCCACTGAAGCAGAAACCTTACTCAAACACCAATTCACAAAAGTATGAACAGACGGTTCCAGGCCTTATTACCCTCAGTTAAGGGGTAATAAGGGTAATAAAAGCGTCAAACCTTGTCTGGACTACACAGCTGTCAGCAAGACAGTGTCACTGCCCTCCTGCTGCAAATGCCTTGGAGAGCTTGAATAAGTCTCCTATAAGGAACATCAGAAACTGAAGAAAGCAATTACAAAACCTTTGAAGTAAAATGTTAAAGTAACACTTCTACACTCATAATCATATTTGACAGCATTTCAGAAGGATTTTTTTTCCTCCAACAAACACAAACCAGAAAAAACTTGGCAAATTTCACCTGTCTTCTCTCTAAAAAAAAAATCCCCTCTCCACTTAGTTCACAGACCCTCATAAAACCATTCATCCCCCTCACCACTACAAAATCTTCATAAAACAATCTGCTTGAAAATGCTGTTATGAAACATATGTATCACCTCTCAAAAATGCTTAAAAGGGAGTGTGGGATGTCTTAATTTTGAAAGATCTCATTAGTATTTTTTAAAAATAACAGGTACAACCCTTGACACTATTTCAACCACCTCAATTTGCAGTCAGTATAGCAGGCAGGAGAAAAGGCAGAAAAAAAAAAAAAANAAAAAAAAAAAAAAGCCACAGAGCCCTACAGCCTGAAAATCCTGTCTACTCCCCCCTCTCCCCTAGCCCACCACAGAGATTTGCAAGAATGAAGGCAGGAAGAATTTCTCCTTCTAGTTACTACTTCTGTTTATTATTAACATTCAACAGTCCAAAATATATGTTCTTATGAAGTAGATGAGTCTCAAAGTTTTCTACCTCTTTTTAACCCATAATCATACTTAGCAAGACAAATGCTTGTTGATTTAAGCTGAAGTATTTCAGTAGAAAGTGCTTAGGATATCTCCTCAGTATTAGCCCACTATGTTGGCCAGAGTCTGATTTTCAGCAGTTTGATTATTCCATGTCTGAAAAGGTGTTCATATGACTCAGAAATATTTTTTCTGCTTCATAATGAAGTGTAGAGCACACTACCTATTACCAAACCAAAGCAGCAGCCACCTGGGAAGTCATTACTATACCGGCATATTGAACCAAGACCTTAAGACAAGCACTGAATAAAAATAGGACACTTACAACAACATAAAAGTGAATGTTTAACTTCATTTACAGATTCCTCCTAAAGGACTGTTCTGTTGACAAAGCTGAGAAGAGCCTTATCAAGGGAAAACAAAACAAAAAAACACAAACAAATCACAAAAACAGAAACCATATTTGGTTTATTAAGAGGTATTTCTGAAGAGGTCAAAAACAGAACAGACCAAACCAACTATCAGCACAAACTTGCTAAGATATATTTTTAGTTATCTCACTGTTCTCATGAAAAAAAAAAAAGATAAGTCTACTAGAAGCATCTATCAGGTGTTTAAAAATTGCTTTAAGAAATAAAACAATTCCAAAGCAAGAAGTTGTTGTCAACATAGCCCTAATCTTTCACTTAGTACAATGTTTCACTTCAGCTTTCTTTGTCTACACTTGCAAATATGTTGTTACCTTACTTGTCCAAAGGACAGCACGAGACTTCCCTCATGCATGCTACAACTTCAATAATTTGACTCAGGGTATGAATTCACCCAGGACAAATATAAGAAAGTATAGCCTAGCTTAGGTCTTCATCAACTACTATTAAAAAGCAACTTAATAAGGAAAATGTAAAACTATTCACCTTGCAAGCAAAATGAAAAGCTTGTTTTGATCTATAGCAAAACATTTCTCACAATTTCTTTTAAAGCATAGTCTTCATTAAATGCAAAACCAGTAGTGTCAAAACCACAGAACCTCATTTCAGCTAAAACAAAATGTAAAAATCCCTGTGAACTCTGACACCAGTATTTGGCATCACACAATTCCCAGGGAGTGAGGGACACAAATGCTGAAGGGTGCTCTAGTAAACCAGTGGAACTAGTTACTTGCTAGAATGCCACAGAGCAGTTCTGACAAGTTTCAGCCATCAATTTTTAAAGTCACTATCATCTACCACTCTACTCACCCACCTTAAAGGTTATGCCTTTGTGGAAACATGGTTGGTGTAAAGCCTCAGCTTCTTTAAACTTCTCTGAAATCTTCATATCGTGACAAAAGCTAGCAAAAGATCATATTCTTCCTCATCCTACTGTTTACCTCCTTCCACTCCAGCAGACAGACAAGGCTGAATGCTTTTTGTCCTCCACATGCTCTACTAATCCAATCTACTTCATTTCCATCTTACATACTCTAAATCTTACAGTCCCTCTTCCCATTCCACACAAACCAGTCAAACAGATATGGTTTGTTTTTAAACCCATTTGTCACATCTATTGCACCATCCTCCCTCTCAACAGAAACATACCATCCAGTCTGAAACAGTTCCTCTAAGTCTACATTAGACAGACTATAATCTACGCTTTGGTTCCTTGCATTCTGTTAAATCATTCAAGTTAAGAGCCACTACTACCATACTGTCACCACAAAGTTTGTAGTTCATCTTATCCTCCTGACTTGCACTATTAAAAACTTGGCCTTCTGTAACTGCCTCCAACATTATGGGTTTTCTCCCATGCTATCACTCAGATGTCTGATTCTACACGGTTTTGCTTTCCCTAATTATTAATCTTGTAATACAGAAACTCATTTATACTAAGATTGTGGTTGAAAAACTCAAAAATTAACTCCTGCTTTCTCCAGATCTATCTTCCTCTAAAGATTCCCTAAATTCAGGTCCGGTGACTAACAGTGTCAGGTATATTTTAAACTTCTAAATAAGCAACATACACAATTTACATCCTCCATACAACCTCCTTCTCAGTCTATCACTCCACAATAGTCCAGGCAGCAGCCTGGATATCATCTTTCACAAAATCACAGAACAGAGGTTGAAAGGCATCTCTGGAGATCAGCTACTCCAACCCTCTGGCTCAAAGTGGAGTTAACTAGAGTAGGTTGCTCAGGAGCATCCAGTAAACCTTTCCTGTCTCCAATGATGGAGCCTCCACAACCTCTCTCAAAAGCCCATTCTAGTGTTCAACCAAGAAAATCTTCTTTTGTTTAAAAAGAGTCTTGCATCTGACTTTGTGCTTGTTGTCTCTCATTCTGCCACCGCACACCATTGAGAAGAGTCTTTCCCCATCTTCCTCCTATGCTACCACCCTCTCCAAAAATCAGGTATTTGACCCTCCTTGAAAGTTAGATGCTGCAGTCCTACCATCATCTTTGTAGCCTTAGGCCAGACTTGTTCCAGTATATCCATGTCTCTCATTCTGGGGAGACCAAAACTGCACTGCACTCCAGACATAGCCTTACTGGTACTGTGAAGAGAGGGGAAGGATCACCGCCCTTAACCTGCCAGCAACACAGGCCAGGATGCAGCTTTCTTTACCATCACAGGTACATTGCTGTTCATACTCAAATTGGCATTCACCAAGAAGGACTCCCAGGTCTTTCTCTGCCAAGTTGCTTCCTAACCGGTCAGCTCCCAGCCTGGGCTGATGTATGGAGTTACTCCTGCCACATGCAGGACTTGGTATTTTCCTTGGTTGAGCTTCATGAGGTTCCTGATAAACCATTTCTCCAGCCTGTCCAGGTACTTCTGAATGGCAGTACACCCATCTGGTATATCAGCCACTCGTCCTAGTTCTGTGTCAAAACCCCTGATGATTTCATGCCTCTCAAACTCAGCATCCTTTCAGTGTTTTCCACCTTCTATCACAAGCTATTGTTATTCTAGCTATGTACTGTGCATAAAACAAACTGCTGAAATTTGATTCAGCTTTGAGCAGGGGATTGTAATTGAACCTTCAACAGGCATTGCCAGCCCATAGCATTTTGATTTCCTTTAAAGTGCAAAAAACCTGACTCTCACCTCTGCCTCCAAGTTGTCAATGTTTCAGCCACCTGTGTGTTCCCATATACTGCCATTTTCTTGTGTTCCTCCCCAGTAACTGTAATTGATTTCGTATCTTTGCACTGCTGTCTTTCAGATTTGTCTCTGCTACAATGCTGTCATTCACTCACTGAGTAAAGGCAACACATCAAGTTGTATGGATGTAATGCAGCAAGTATCTTCAGTTTTCTACATAAAGTAGTGTCCATCCTCAATGCACAGACTATTGGAGACAGGGTTACTAAGAGAAAAAGCAGGAAGATAAAAATGTTACCCAAAATAAAAAATATGCCTCAGATAATTTTCCAACTTTTCATGCTTCTCCAATGTCCCAGTTTGTGGTCAAACATCCAAATCTTTTTTTGTTTGCTTTTAACTCTAAGTTTCTGGAGAAAGATTGCCAAGACAGATCATGAGTTTACTCCCATTCCCTGTTCCACCTATACAAGATCACAAACAGCATCTATTGTGAAAGTCACCAATATTTCACATCAAGCTTGTCATCAGCTATGTAACTGGAAAAATTATTTACCTGAGGTAGACAACCTGCATGGAAAATTTTTAGCATAAGTGGTTCCAGTTCAATGAATATTCAACTATAGAATGAAGACAAACTCAAGAACAAATGCAGTATTCTGCATGTGCTAGACATCTTCCAGCCACTTCCTGGAGAAGCTCCAGTACAATCTCGCTTCTCAGCTCTGTCTGAGTTTGATTATCAACAAGAGGGAAGAGTACCTCTTATCTCAGAAAGAAGTATTTGCATTATCTCCATCAAAGTCTTCCAAAATGTTAGTTCACTTATGTCTGGTAACACTCAATAGTAACAGGCAAGCTCTCTTAAAATCGCCTTTAAAATTAGATTTACACTACAAACTCTCCTGGCTCCTCTCTGTGACAAGACAGCCTCTGAAACACTTCCACAAACCAGAGAAAATGCAAACCTATGATGGCAGAGTAACTACTGTTGCTCTTAACAGCTACTTTAGCTCATCTACTACCACACACTGACAGTGGAAAGGACAGCCCAGAGGAAGAGACAGCCCCACCAAAAGGCAAAAATGTCAAAATTAGATGACAAAAAACCAAGACAAGCAGAGATCAAAAAACAGAGCACGATAAGTCTGGACACAAATTATGGACTGAGGGGAGGGGGATAATCTGAAAAACAGCATGACAAGACAGTCAAACAGGGCCAAGAGAAATAGAGCTTATTTTCTTAAGAATGAAAGGTCACAATTTCTATACAGTAGCAACTTATTAAACAAAAAATCAAAATGTTGTCGCATAAAAACCCCAGAAGCTAAACAACAGCTCTCTTTTTTGTATAGGTTTGGAAGCCATGTTTAGAAAGCTCTTCAACATCACAGAAGTAGTTCAGGAAACTTGAACTTTATACATCTCTGCGAACCAAATTTCATCCTTGTGTGCATATGTATTACACTAAGGTTATCAATTACTTTTAAATATAATAAAACACCTGAATATAACTATGTTTCTGAAAGTCTTGAGTTTCACTCAGCAGACAAGGAACAATGGGCCTGGTTACATCCCAATGCTACATGAGTGCAGAATTTATTATTTCTTCATTGCCTACTGTAACTTACAGACAAATTATTTCAAAAAGCTAAAACCAGCAGTAAGTTTATCAATTAAGTGACATGCACTACCCTTCCCACTTACATCTGTGAACCAAGACAAAGAACAACCTCAGTACCACCTGACTGTGACATCCTTAAAGAAAGTGATTTACATTAAATGCTACAATTAGAAGTGCCACTGATAACTGTTACAAGAACAGAGGCTCAAAACCAGAAGATGACTCCATGTGTTCAGTTTTGTGGACCAGGCAAAGCAGCAAGATACAAACATCTTAAGAGACTTATCAAACATTTTTCTAGGAAGTCTGTGGCAGAGGCAATGATGAGTGCAAGTCAAAGATTGAATTTGACTTCCTTAAATTAAAAGCCCTTCTATTGCCTCTCCTCAGTTCAGAGTAACTTTACAATATACAGCTGTACTTGGTGTTCAAGTTGAAATAATCATCACCAACAAGCAAGAGAGTTATCCAGTGGAAAAAAACAAAAACCTTTCACTCATTTTTAAAGTAGTCTGAAGACACAGCAGAGAAACAGATCAGTTTGATTATGCTTAAGACATTTTCTAGGCTCTGCAGGATTTGCTTGCCAGCTTTATTTTAGAAAGAGGTACACCATGTTCAGAAAGCTCCCATCATTAAATCAGAACCATCTATTTTGAAATACAGTCAAAACAGCAAATCCACTACCACAGATCTTGCTAGCCAGTGAATCCGAATTACAAGATGTGTTTGAGTGCCATAAGCCCCAAGAAAACAGCTTTAGAGTTTTGTTGTTCGGTTTGTTGTTGTTTTTTGGGGGGTTGGTTGTTTTCTTTTATTTGGGGGCTTTTTTGTTGGGTTTTGGGTTGGTTTGTTTGGTTGGGGGTTTTTTCCACTTTTTTCCTGATTTCACAAGGCATCTGTTCCATTCTTTGTGTGCCCTTAGAACAGAAGTCAGTAAGAATCATTAGATAACTATTTTAATAGACTACTGAAGTATCAAAATGTACTCCTCAGCCTCCTGAACAACACTTTAGCCAATATGATAAATCTTTTTTCCTTATTAGCACATCATACACAGAGTCTTCCATTTCAGATATAGCTATACATTTGAGTTTAGTTCTTAAAGTTCATTTTCCCTACAACACAACTTCAGATGGTTTCAGAGTATGTATATCAGAAAATTTCCAACACTGAACTATTCCTACTGCATCAGTTGTTGCTCAACTGCAACTGAATAGCCTATATGCAAGCAAGGAAGGGTCTCAGTCACGTTCCCAAGCTGGGTATAAAGGATAGCAACTCAAACAGGCTAAATATCACAGCCTTACTATGCAGAGTAATATGTGCAAACTGCAATTTAATTACCAGCTATAAAAACCTGTTTGGTCCATGTTTATTGCATTTACTTCACTGACTAGAGTGTTACTGAGAGAGCACCAAATCAAGATCCATTTCATAATCACAGAAAATTTATGAAGATTTGACATAGCAGTGTAGTTATTTGCCTTTCATTGCTGCAGCACACCTATTTTAAAGGAGTATGAAATCAACCCACCCTACTACGCTGATTTACAATTAAAAGCCTTTCAGTGTGGGGAAGGGCAGTTGGACAGAAGTGGCAAGAACCAGATTTTGCATACGCAGCATGGAAGAACAGACATTCTTCCCCAACTGAAACCTTATACAGCACCCTAGATATCCAAAATCTACATCTCTTAAAGCAATTACAACACAAACCAACACAGCAGAAATTCTATCATGACCTTAAAATTTTGACAACTGTTGACAGCAGTTCAAGACAGAAAAAGCTTACTTTCTTGAATAATCCATTTACTTAATTAACACAAGTTTTTTTCTAAGTCAAATATCTAAAATACCAATGGGGAGCCACAGGAGGAGGACTGCCTAGGCCACATCATCTTTGCTGACACATTTCAACACTATCTTAGTACTCAAGTGGCACAAATCAGATCTTCCACCTCACCAGTTTGGCATCGATAGACACAGTGTAGATCAAGGACAAACAGTCCCCACCTCAGTGACTTTTAAAAAATGTTAAGCCAACAATACTGCCCATAAAAACAGGAAGACTAACTGGTTTCATCTTTCTTCTTCGCTTCCTGTAACAGGTACAGTGCAAATAGCTTTCAGTCTATGGCAACTATGGCAACTATCACACAACTTTACTCTAATAGTACATCCTTGCATTGACATCAAAAGGAGTTTCCATCTGTAAGTGGAACAGTCTCTATGAGATGAGAGGCATTGGTAACATTGTCCAGCCACCAGTGGTTTCAGGCCATGACATTAACAATCACCACGAATCTGGGGTCCCTTCCCTGCAAATGCACTCCACCACTCGAAGCACACACAGTTGATTACCTCCTCTGTGAAGGGAATTAGCAGGAGGTATCTCACTCGCAGGTCTAGGCCACTCTTCAACATACTATTATACCAGACAACCCCACAGAACTTCTTCCTTTCACAGAGCGGTGCTTACATGTGGCACAGTCTCTGAACTCACCTAGCAGTGCTTTCTCCAGCCATCAGCTGTATCCCACCAGCTCCTGTTTCCCAGCACCACCCCAGACACTGCAAGGATATCATCCGGGATGGTTGCTGCAGGTGTCCAGCATCTCCTTAATTCCACTACAAGCAAAAAGCAGCTGGGTGGTCACACTATGGAAACCAGTGGTCCTGCTTCCACAGATCAGTCAAATCACTGTAACTCGGGTAGCTCCTCCATAACAGCCTGCCAACACAGCACAGTTTGCAATCTGGTAACTTCAGTGTTACCAGATGCTCACCTCCAACCTAGGGCATAGGGTCTTTTTGAACCAAACACATAAATACCTTTGATACCAACAGCCAATTACTCTGACTAAGACAGTCAGTTTCTGGCTTAGCGCTTGCTGAAATGGTATCTTAAGAGCCCTCCTGGAAGCATACTTTTCTCCAGGGGTCTCTCAGGCTGTGACATGACCATCCCAATTGTCACCCATCCCCTTCACTGTCAACTTTTCTACCTGTTAACATATTGTTTGCATTAACTCTCCATACACAATAGGCACACTTGCAGCACAAATTCCTAATAACAAAACCCACAACTCCTTCCAAGTTTCACAACACTGCAAGTACTCCAGCCCCACGCAACACTAGGTTCAGCTGCTACCTGAATTCCCCGCCAATTATTGTCACAACCAAAACAGTCTCAATTCACAGAATTCTACTTAAAATTCTCACCTATTAGCAGACAATTAATTACAGATTTAGGTATTGAGGAAAAAGACAACCAACCAAACTTCTACGGAAGCACCTTTTGTCCTCCTTTCCTAGGCTTAGCTTCAGTCAGCAACCTTTCCTCCTCATCTTTCCACCTGAACTGCTCCTGCTTTCACTGCTCCTTAAGCTCAGTCCCTGCCTAGCCCTTCAGCGAGGCAAGGGTCAGTGCTTAATGTTTTTTCTGCCACACCTTGCTTCTTACTCATTTCCTTCACTGCTGGTTGCTTCTTGACTGGTACTCTGCTCTAGCAGGTGTACAGGCTCTGCAGTGACTTACCTACAGGTTGCAATCTCTTTGGCAGAGTCTCTGCCCCAGTATGGATCTGTCATGGGCTGCAGTCTCCTGAGAGGTGGGTCACACATAGGCTGTAGTCCCTCAGGGTGTCCCCATTCCAACATGGGTTGCCGACAGGTCAGAGGTATGTATACTTGCTCTGGCATGTATACGTACCAGCAGCCACAGCACACTTCAGAGGTGCCCTTGCTGCAGTGTGCAGCGTCCACAGGAGGCAGCCCCTATGAGCATATAGCTCCTGTGGCATGAACTGCCTGACAATATCTCCTCCCTCTAATTCTCCTCTGTTCTTTCCTGCCTCTTAGTGTGTATCTCATCCTTATTCCCCTCATGTTTATCCTCTCATATCTTCCCCCATTTGTGTCTCCTGCCCCTCACAGCTGTCACTCCTTCTTAAAGATTTATGAGTAGCAGCACCAACACATGCTGATCCGATAGGTTAAGGTTTTCAGATGCAATTGGCTGTTTTCATCAGCTTCAAAGCTGCCCAGAATCGACTATGCCCACAGTAGTCCACAACGTCTTGTCCCAACAGACACCTTTCAGCTCCTTAGTACTGAAATCCTGCCATTTTTGCCCAAGACAACCCATACAGCCAGTTTTCAAGAAAGAAGTTAATGATCCAAGTAAGTTTAAGATCTAAAGGCAACTGAACTATATCATAAACAATTAGACCTTATAAGTGATTTCACATAAAAAAAACCACCAAGGCAACCATGATCAAGGACAGCAGGAGCAAATCTCTAGCATTCATGAATTCAGGAGGAGCTTTGCCTTCAACAAGGGCTGGGGGTTTCTCACAGATACCTATCAGATGCATGTGGAACAGCAAGAAAGGAGAACTGATATGCACAGGCAAAGCAAACAGAAATTAAGGTATTTTCTAATCCCTGTAGTGGTGCAACAACGGTCTTTTTATTTAAGGGAGTAAAAACATGGTCTTCTACAGAAAGGGAGGTGCATTCTTAAACCTTTCCCCACTGACACCTACTGTACCAGGCTCAAGCAAGAATCTGCTTTGTTTGTTGGCCACCAAAATGCAAATACTCCTCACAAACTCTTAAAGCATTTTTGAGTTATCCAAGAAGGGTCTGAACATACTATATATACACCTATTTTTACTATTATTACCGCTATTTCTCAAAAAAACCCCAAACCCTACTCATAGCTAAAATTCTGCAGGGTGCTGCACTACTTCGGTTGTTCTGCTACACATTTTGTAACTGCTGTGCACGTTGGTCAGCGGAAAAGCCTCGCTTTACAGGTGTACCAGCACACAGCAAAGCACCAGCCCTCCCCAGCGGTGTTAAAGGCAAAGGGGCAAACATCGCGGGGCAAAACCAGGCGGCAGAATCCTCCAGAGACAGGCTTCACCCGAAGGCCGTTGGGAGGGTACTGGCTGTGCCTGCACCCAGCCCACCCGAGCCACGGGCCTCAGGCCGGGGGCCGCGGCAGGCGGGTGCTCGCAGCTCGGCGGCCTGCGGCTGAGCCCCTCCGGCCCCGCGGCCAGGGCAGGCGGGCGGAGGCTCCCCGTGCCCGGCACCCGACGGGGAGAGTAGGAAAGGGGCGCGCCAGCCCGCGGGAGAGGCGGTGGGCTGCCGGAGGGCCCCGCTGCCCCTTCCTCGGCCGCGGGGCCGCTCCCGCCCTGGGCGCGATGGCGGGGGGGGAATGAGGGAACAACACGCACAGACACAGACACACACAGACACACCGCCGGGCCCGCGCTTACGTGTAGATGATGGACATGAAGTGCATGAGCCAGAGCACGACGAAAAGAATGAGCCCGAAGATGGCGAGTCCCTCCAGGGCCAGGGCCAGCACCGCCATGCCCGGGGCGCGGCGGCCCAAGGCAGGAGCCGACGGCGGAGCGGGAGTGAAGCGAGGTAGGGTCTCAGGGTGTCCTGGAGGCGTGCGAGACCGCGGCTTCTGCGGACGGGCTCCCGAGGTGCCTGCTGCCGGCCCAGAGGCCTCCGCTCCGCCAGTCGCTCTCTCCCTGCCGAACCGCAGCCTGCTCGCCGTCCCCGCCTTTCTGACAGGCGCAGGCCCCGCCCGCGCCCTGCCGGCGGCTGGCCCCGAGAGGCGGGGCGGGCGACCACGGGGCTGGCGGCGGCGGGGCGGGAGGGTAGGTCCGTTACCGCGCCTCTCTGGCCCGGGGCACAGAGCAGGGCCGGGCCTGGGGATCTCGCCTGACACCGGCTGCGTGACCTTGCAGGACTCTCTCTGCGCCCGACGGTAGCGGGGTGTGGCGCGGCCCGGCCCGGCGGCCGCCGCAGAGGAGGAGTGCGGGCGCGGCGGGGTGGGCCTCTCCTTGTCCCTAGACTCTGCTGGCGGCTCCTGCAAGCGCTGCCGGCCTCACAGAGGCCTCGTCGCCGCGGCTGAGAAGGAGAAGGGCGCGGGGCTGGCGGTTGCTGCTGCGCTGGTCTGGCACAGACGGGCTGATAAGGCTCCCGGGCCTTCACTGGTTTTTAATTTATTGAATCTGGAGCTTTTCTCGATGTTCCTGCCTGCTGAAGGGTGAGGTTGCTGCTCGCAGCACAGGGGTGCACCTGCACGCCAGTCCGAGGGGCTGCTGCTCCTCCCCGCGCCGGGCCGGCCTCCGAGAGGTCGGGCTGGTGCCAGCGGCCACCATCGGGCAACCTGCCGCCGCCAGCCTTGGCCAGGTTTGGGTTAGAGCCCATCTCCCGCTGCTCGTTACTAAACTCCCAAGCCATCTAGTTTTGCCTTTATTTTGTTACAGTGTTTATAGCCATTCCTGTTACTATGAAGTTTCTCCTCTTCCTGAGGGGCTTTGTTACGAAGAATCTTCCCAGCATTTCTGTTCAGCTTTTACAGTTTAGCGGATTAGATCTGGGGTCAGAAACGTCAATTTATCTCTTCTGCTGATTGTGTAATATGCAAACATTCATTGCATTAACCGTTTTAAATTTAACTCCATTAATCTGGGGTATTTTGCAGAAAGATAAAATTACTTGAGCGCCTGTGCCTGCATACTGGGCTTGCTGAATGCAGGTTGGCCCTGGTCTGGAAGAAGCATGGCCGTACACAGGAGTCATGGTTACCTGTACATGAGAAGGTACACTTCTTCCTGGGGACTCTTGACCAATAGCACAAGCTGAACATTGTAGTGTATGCACACTCTCTGACAGACTTTTTTTTTTGCTCCACAGCTCTCAGATGAAGGAGCATTCATAAATTCTGCTTAAGAGCTCAGTCATGTTGTTTTTTAAAATATCCTAATCAACATAATACTTTGAAACTGTGGAGGAGTTAGGTTTCAAGGTAGCTCTCTAGTTGTGTATGAGATGTTAGGATGTACAGATTTAAAGGCATCTTACTGTCAGAAAAGCTAGGATCTCGTGATGTAGCAGGAAAATGACTAAATTTAAGTTAGAAACAATTTGAAAGTGAAAAGCTATTATAACTCTGGTAAGAACAGGAGAGGTATGAGTCCACCCTAGAGCCAACACTGCTGCGTAGTCTGTTAGTTCCTGCTTGATGTTAGTTCCCACATCAGTCATGGTGGCCAGCAACATGCCTTTACGCTGGCTTCAGTGTTTTCTTAGTAAAACGTCTTTTAAATTTTCAAATAAAACAAATGACCTTAATTTTTTATTTCCCCTATCACAGAGTGAGTCCATATCTCATTTGTAACTGAAAGTGGCAGTGAGTTTTTCTTTTTTCTATTTGTTCCTGCAGTTAGAGCCTAACAATCACATTTATATTGACTTAAGATTGCCTCAATGAGCTTTATATACATTTTTTAGCTATGATTTGACTTCTTGTGATCAATTTTGGCCCTGTCACAAGACTAGTCTAGCCAGAGAATTACAAGCCGATACATATGAATTGTTTGAACATGGCTGATGCAGCCCTTACCTAGCTGGATTGCATCTCTCTTCCAAGGCAGAAACAGCCTATGCAAAACACTACCTTGCATTAAAATATGACAGTACAGTGAATTTAGGAAGGCCGAGGGCCTGTCTTCAAGAGTTGGGCTAATAATCACAGTTTATTAAACTTTTTCCAGTTTTGAGGAATTACTAAATTGAAGCAGTAAAGCTCATTCTTTGTCCCAGAAGGTGTTTGTGTGGGAGATTACATTGACAGACTGCTTATTTTCCAATAGCTAGAGGTCTGTGGCTCCATGCAAACAAACTTTACTGAGACGTCTTCATAAATAAAATGAGTAAAGGTTATTTAACCTGATGCTGACTCCTATACTTCAGCAAACCATACTGAAAAATGAGCAGTCCTCACACAACATTAGACAGGAAAATGCCAACCTGGCATAAATAACTTCGGTTTAGTAAAGGACCCATCTTTCTGCCATCCTTTCTGGGACAGAATTCTGTCCTCCTGGCTTTGTTGTACAGGGAGAAAGAACTCTCTCGTGAGGGGTTTAAGGTAAAAAGCTGCAGCAGCAGCACTGCAGTCAAAGCTCCAGTATACTGTCAGGAGATTCTTCAGCAGCGTGGTTGGCGGGGAGTCATATAAGGTAAGGCCTTCGACCTGAGTAACTTCTCAAGTGAAACCCTGCCTCATGATTCTTTAAGCAAGTACATTAAGCTTAGTGGAGGAGCAAAGAAAAGAATCAATGTTCCCTGAAACAAGGGGCCATCTGCTCCTGGTCTCCCTGCTTAGTGTGAGGTGCAACAATTCACAGACAGCAGTGCTCTTCAGATAGTGCAAATCTGCCGCCTCCTCAAAGATGCTCATCATGTCCCGGAAGCATGATACACTCTGGTGTTCTAATCAAATGCTTTGGACTTATGCTAATGTGTACTGTAGTACTGTATTTAAATCAAAAACAAATGAGCAAACAAAATCTACCCCTCCCATGTGCTACAGAGCCACTGTTCTTGTTTCATTCATCATTTTGCTAAAATACTGATGAATTTAGTTAAGTGTTTGAGTGTAGCTTTGTTGCAGACTGAAAGAGTAATTCAACAGAAATTTCCTTCATAAGGATCCTAAGTGACCTAGATATGAGATTTGTTCCAACAGCGAAAATGAAGCCATGTAAACACTCCTATGTAATTTTTAACTGATAAAATGTGATACATATATTTTGATCATTAACAAAAGAACATTAGTGTGTTAACCTGTAGTGATGCTGATATTAGGTCAGAGAAGACTGTGGAAATGAAACTCGTAAAAGTTTCTCTTACTAATATATCTCTAAAACCTTTTAACCCCTACACAGACTTTTCATTTTTCCCCTAAACTATCAGAGGTTCTGTTGAAAACCATAGTTTGCATAAGCTTTGGAGAGGGGGGATTGTGACTTAGTTCTCCATCTCCAGATCTCAAAACACTTTGTTACCTGAATTCCAGTTAAAAATTTATTTAAATACACTGAAATGCTATTTCACATCCTCATGTGCCTTTGTATTTCCAAGCATACACTCCCCGGTTCACTGTCCTATTGCTGTTGCTGTTCAGGAGATCACTGAGGTTCTGAGCAAACAGAAGGTGAAAACAAATTAGCATTCTCTTGCTTATGAGAACAATGTTCTTTATGAAAATAAGTCATCAAGGTGTGTAAGTTTTCCCTGTGCATAGTGATTAGATCCATTCATACACCTGCACTCTGAAACTGCTTTCATTATAAAGAGAATATGCATTGGTAAGAATTTTGTGTCTTTGAAATGGCATTCTAAGTTTTAATAATTTAAACTCTGAAAAGTCTGCCTCCAAGGACAAGCAGGGTTGGGTATGTATGAGTAACCCTTTAATAAAATACCTGTTTTATTACTTTTCTTTGATTTAAATCAAATAAATGTGTATGTTACTGCTCAGTATGTTTGTTACTATACAAATGCCCCATTTTGCAGTTTCCCCTTGTTTAAATCTTCTTTCTTTATATTATGAAAAAAGTATGCAGTCATTAGCTTGATTTAATGTAAAAATATACAGTTGTTCTCTGCCTGTTATTCTCCCTGCCTAAGTGAGTTCATAATTTTGTTCAAGTCTTAGAACACTTGTAAATATTGAGGAAAAGTCTTATCTAGTAGCAGGGAGAGAGAGAGACCCGACAACTCTGCCAGTGTCCCCTTTATCTGGCAGTAACAAGCTATCTAATCACCATATGTAAAGTGACCCACAAGGTTTAGCAAACATCCAGTTCTAGTCTAGCCCTAGTGCAGGCTGTCTCTTGCCTGGTAGTGTCTCAACAAAACAGACACCAGAGCTCTTACAAATGCGCAAGAATGGAAAAGGTTAAACCCACATCTTGCAGTGAAACCTCAAAGTACAAATCTGTAAGCAATGAGACTTCAGTATATTTGATCTTCAGAAATACTTTTGTAGGAGAATGTGAAAGCATTAAAAAAAAAAAAAAAGGAATTTTCAAACAATATTGTAAGATTCATGCAAATGTTTAAGTTACATGGTATTTTTCTTGAGAAGCTGCTCCAGGTCTACACTAACCTATAAACCTCCCAAGTGTTGCTGCTGAAACAGTTATGCCTTTGCAGTCAGCATTAAACTATGGAATACTTGAAGAAGAATTAAATTTAGAAAACCAACGTAAGTAATTTCACAGTTACAGAATATTTGACCTCTGAACATCACCTGTTCCAGCCTTCTGCTCAAGCAGAGTCAACCAGAGCAGTTTGCACGGTTTGGAGTCTGTCTCCATCTTCATCACTCCCCCTGACCAGGCATTGGTGCACATGGGTAGCTTTCCTCAGAGCCTTCTTTCCCCCAGGCTGAACAATCCCAGTTCTCTCACCCTCTCCTCGTATGTCAGATGCTCCAGTCACACCACCATCTTTGTGGCCCTCAGCTTGACTCATTCCACCATGTCCATGCCTCTCCTGTAGTGGCAATGCACATACTAATGCAGCCAGCATGCTGTGTGCCAGCTTTGTCAAAAGGGCACATAGCTGCTTAAGGGTAATTTTGTGTCCATCAGCACCTCCTGGTCCTCCTCTACACAGATACCTTCCAGACCCTGATACACTTCAATAGTGACTGGCCTCCAGCTGGACTTCTTGCCACTTATCACAAGGCTTGGAGCCTGTCTGCTCAGCCAGCTTTCTGTCTACCTCACCATATCCTTATCTAGCTCATTCCTTGTCAGTTTGTCTATGAGGATATTATGGGAGATAGTGTTGAAATCCTTGCTGAAGTTCAGATTCATAATATCCAGATACCATCCCTTGTTCATCAAACTAGTCATCTGGTCATAGAAGGCTATCAGGTTTGTTAAGCATAAATCCATACTGACTACTCCCAATCACCTTGTTCTCCATACATTTAGAAATTGTTTCCAGGATTAGTTGCTCCATCACCTTGCCAGGGACTGGCACTGGCACTGACTCACTTGTGGTGAGGCTAATCAATCAGCCTGTAGTTTCTGGGCTCTAACTTCTTGCTCTTCTGGAAAACGGGAGGGACACTTGCTTTCTCCTAGTTCTCAGGAACCTCTCTGTTCTGCCCAACCTTTCGAAGACAATCAAAAGTGGTCTGATGATAATGTGAGGCAGCTCCCTCAGCATTTGTATGCATCCCATCAGATCCAATGGTCTTATCAGTTCAAAGTTCCCTAACCTGATCCTCCTCCACTGAAGGCAGGCACTGAGCACTTCAGTCTTCTCCAATTATCTGTGAGCAAGAACAGTGTGGATTTGTTTTAAGTAAGTGTTAACAGGTCATTGTTTTCTATTTTCATCTGCTCTCTTTTTTTTAAAATTCATTTACTTTCCCTTGTCTCCATTTTTTATTGTAAGATTTTCAGGACAGGGATAATCTGCCTAGGGTGAAAAGACATTGTTTTCCACTATACAGACTGCCACAAAATTGTCCACTACATACTAGTGCTTTCTTTTGCTTTTAAAAAAAAATGTAATGTCCTACAAACAAACTACATGCTCCTTCTACATGCTCCTAGAATATCATGCTATCCTCACCTCCTGGAAAACAAAACCATCTGGCCACAGTATTTAAATTATTGCTGAGCCACAGGCTAAGGAGGATGGCCAAGACTCCCCCTGTGTGCTGATTTGAGAA
>VYZX01004469.1:0-24212 GCA_013401335.1 Brachypteracias leptosomus | reverse complement strand
GGTTTTTAGCATAGCTCTAAATACTCTCACCTTCAGAGGCTATCTTTGTTTCAAAAACGATCTCCCTGTTACAATGTTTAAAAAGTCATCCCTCTCAGGAATACTGAAGCAAACAGCTTCCCTTTAAGAACTAAATATTTTTGCAGATATGTCCAAGGAACTTTACATGCCTAGCAGAATACATGTCAAAATAGAATTGATTTTTTATGACCAAAAACCACATTAGAGAAATACTGAATATGAACACACAGAGGGAAAGAAAAGGTCATCAGGTCTTACAACATTTTGCTCTGGTTAGATAGTGTTTTAAATTTATGGTTTTTATTAATAGTTCTGAGAATAAACTTTGAAGTTTTCACAAGTGTCTTAAAATTTTTTTTATTTTTCGTTGTCCACTGAGATACACAGGATGCATGGACTTTTCACTCTGACTATAATTTATTTTTTCATTCATGTTGTTGAACTGGCCATTGACAAGTTAATGTCCTGTATGGACAATCCAGTTTTATAAAGCAGAAGAATCAAACAAAATTGCAAATTGATTAGATAGGTAAGTCTTGCATGACTTTTGAAAGAGAAAGTATTCATTCAGTGTTACATTTTCTGAGAGTTTTCATCAATACATTCTTGCAAATAAAAATCTCCTGTAAATAAATGCTGAGTGAAAGTTTAAAAAGCATACTACCAGTGGAAGCACTTAGTTTTCTTTTTTCAAAGGTCAGGCCCAAGCAGATAGTCCTGGTTTAGCACTCCTCGCTGTGAAACTGTTGCATTCTTCCTAACCCAGGCAAGGGCAATCAAGAGCACAGTTTAAAAGTCTTAGTGGAAAGTTGTTCAGGGAATTAGGAACCAAAAGCATCCAGCAAGGGCTAGAATTGGTGGAAGGAGTATGGCCTGGTAGCAACCAATAGAAATTGGAGTCAGAGGGTCCCCTTGGGCTACAGGAAGAAAAATAGGAATGTTTTTTTAAACTGAGAGCAAAAGCCAAAAAGGGTGAAATCAAGGCAAAACATGATAGGGGCAACCGAGTCTGTCCACAGAAGAAGCAAGCTAATCACTGATGCTTCATGACTGAATATGATATTAAATTTAAAATTCATGATTGATGCTTCCATCAGCAAATATTTGATGCTCAAAAATACAAATATATACAAATAATATAGCTAGAAGTATCTGGATATCAGCACAGAAGCTAGTCCTTATGAGAGCAACTGGTGCACTCCTGGGATCCAACATTGGACACCTATGGTACAAAGCTGTTGGCTAGGGTGGGAGGTGGTTCCTGAGTTCAGTAGAAACAGATCCGGGAGCACCTGAAAAACCCCCAGTCCTTTCTCACTGCTACAGCCATGACAGCCCAGAAGCAAAACTGCCTTGGCCAGGTAGGTGAGCAAAATCATAATGATGTTTTCAGTCCTTATGTATCAAAGAACCCCAGTATTAGGGGAGTGGAGGAAATATGTGCTTTAGAAAGATATCTGGCTTAGAAATCAGGTTCAGCCCCGCCCCGAAGCAGAGTGCTTTGCAATTTCTGAAGTCCACAATTAACACATTGATTACAAGATATCTTGTAATTGACTATAGTCATCAAGACATCTCACAGTTTCCCATTCATGTCTCAAGGGCTAGAATTACAGCATACTCCACTAACTTCGTCAGAGACATCCCTCAGGAACATCTCTTTCATAAGCACCTGCAAAGATAAGAGCTGTATTTGTGTCTTTCCCAACCAACTGCTGCACAGTTGCCAAGATTCAGGAGTCACTTTGCACTCCACTATGGAGTGCTGAGATCTCCTTCCTTATATCTGCAAATATTTGCAATCTCCCAGAATGTGAGTGGAAGTGCAGACTGAAGATGGAAAGAAAGGTTATGTATGAGTAGCTAGAACTCCATGAGGCATCTGTTCTACACGCATGCTTGGTTCTTATCACAGAGAGTCACAGATTGATAGCAGTGATTGAAAGGGACAACTTGAATTGTCCAGTCTCTACCTGGATGCTGCTGAAAGAAGCTGAGGATGGTGTAGCCTGAGGATAAAAATATGCTGCTAACACTGTTGAAGAAAAACTCATCTGGATTTTTCAAACTGCTTTTAAAAAACATTTTAGTGGCTATTACTTAAGTGATTTAGAATCGTTCATTTTTAAATAGGTGTTAACACAATATTTCAATCAATCATATATGAATGATTCCACAGTTGTTCACTTAGCTTTTACTGCTCCTTCTTCATCTTACCACTTTGCTTTCTGACATCTTAGTTTCCTAATTTTGTGAAAACAAGATCAAAACCAGAGCTCTACTTACAGGAACATGATAAAAACTGCTGTACAAAAAATATTTCACCACAACCCTGAGCAAGTTTTATTAATCCTGCCAAATACAGGCATACATCCTGCAAAAGCAGTACCTGCATTTCTGTACCTGCTTTTTAAAGGACTTGCAAATAACAGGCCCACCTACCTAAGAAGCTCTGTTGTCCCAAGATGTGTTTATAGCATAGTCCAGACCTGCCATTTCAAACAGAGAAACATTTTTTCCAGAAGGATACAACCAATCTGTTGTTGTAGGCTTGCAGTTTCGCAGCCATTTTCACAATTATATGCTGAACTGGGTCGCGCTAATAGGTCGTTATGACCTGGGTAGCCACTCCTGCACGGCTGGGAGGTTCACAGGGTGTGATGAACCGAGACTAGCTGAAACAATGGGAAGTCCTTCATGTAGAGAGTTCCAGATTGGTGCCTCAGATGTCGTCACCATGCTCACCCAGATCACAGGGATCATCTCTTCTGAGCTATGCCCATTTTCCACAGTAGTTACAGGCTCTGGCTTCGCACAAGGATAAGCATCCAGTTAGAAACAATGACAATGGGTAACTAACATGGTGACCTGACATGTCTGAGCTGCCAAGTTCATTGAGTCTAGACAGGCACAGTTTGAAACCAGAGTTATCAGTTTCTCTCTAGATAACCAATGCTATCTGAGTTTCTGTTTCTAAAAATATTCAGCATTTCCATAGTATTTTTAGGTTCTTTGCAAATGAAAGACCATCTTTAGTTGTGTTGTTACATCCTGCTTAAGTTACTCCTTAGGAAACCAAGGAAAGCTGAGGGGGAAATTAACGAATTTCAGATACCATTTAAGACCATTACAGAAGTCCCACAGTTTAATGATCTTCTAAATTTCTTGGCAATTGAATATTCTTATAATTAAGCACATAGCAAGTGAGAGAGAAGGCTGCGCTTCGATGCTTTACAAAGGAGGCAGCCCTGAGAACTCCTGCTTTTAAATAATGATTTTATAAAATTCTACATTTTGCTTTCCCTAAGCAGAATATATTTTTGTTTCTTCATTGTAAATATTAAATTCTTAGGTTTTGAGTGAACTGGGAGCACGGGGACTGCTAGTGAGAAGAGATGGGGGATTACTAGAGCTCTCAGCATCATGGTCTTTTCATTTGACTTCTGCCTTTGCTCAGGAGGTTTTCTTTCAGTTCAGTTCTTTATATTGACCCAGAGAGTGACTGTTATATAAAGATGTACAGACAGGAATTAATTTTATTTGTTATGGATGAATGGCAGGATGGTATCCAAAATTATGCCCCTGAAACGGAATATATACATGCCTGCTTCTGCAATCAACTGCCCTTAGCAACCATGAGAGTCTGTCATCAGGCACACTTACATTTGCAAGAGCAGAGTCTTGCCAGGAACAGAAGTAGAAACAGCTGGTTGCTGTTGTGTCAAGGCTGATAATATCAACCTGGGCATCAAGGAAGAAACAGTAGGAATAGCTGCATGATCTATCAAAATTTAGTTCAGAAACATAGTTCATATACAGAAAAAAGTGAACAAACAGATGACTGAGCAATTTCCCCATTTTTTTTTAAGTTTGAGACCTCAGCCCAGAGTGTGAAACTAAGTCACAGGATTAGCACTTGATTTTGTCCCTCTGCTGTTCTGTTTATCTGTCCATGCCCCAAAACCCCGTGTTAGAAAAAACTGCTCTTGAATGGGTATTCACTGGAGTGATCTTGAAGATGTCGTGGAAGTGTTGGCACCACGTCTGGCAGACGCAGCTGCTGTACCCTTTGCCTGAGGACAAGGAGTTTAATCCTTCACCAGTAAATCATAACTGGGTGCATTAATTGGAATATGGGGGACAGATTCATTCCATGACTCATCATCATGATTCATCATTGATTGCATCATGTATTCCAGCCCTGTGGTGCCAGTGTAAGGTGTGACAGTTAATTTTGATAAGTAGGAAGCAAGTGTCTACAAATTACTGCATCCTCTAAATGGGGCTATTACAAGATTGTATCTTCTCAGCCATTTCTTGGTGACTTGCTCTGTTTTTTAATTGCAGTTAAAGGTTTTTTTCAGGCATGTAACTGTGGTAACTTTGGATATGGAAATACTATATTCTGTTTCTGTGTCTCACACCCTTAAGAACCTGGGCATCTGTAGAAATCAGTAGGCATTTTGTCTTCAGCTGACTCCATTAGAGTTGAACAAAAATTATTTTATGTACCCCCTCCTGGAAACCTTGCCTTTGCCCTTTCTTTCTTTTTACCTCTCAAGCAAAAAGAAATATTACTCTGGCCACAAATACTTTGTGTATGTGTGTGTAAACATTAGATATGTCTAAATGGACAATGTTGTGTGGCAGTCTAAAGACACATGTGTTCTCGCACGTGTTTGTGTGCTCTGTACAGCCTTACCGTGCTTTTCATTGGGGTGTGACATACTCTGTTTCTCAACGCCACAAGAAAGCAGGAGGCTCACCTAAGAGGCTTATATCATACAAACAGGTGTGGCATCAAAAAAAACTCCAGACTATTTTCAACAGGAACTTCTTTGCCATTGAGTCTTTTCAAAGTTACCTACTCATGAGAGCGCAGCTGGTAAACAAGTACTCATTGGGCAACATAGTTATGAATGGCATTAAACAATCAATTTTCCCAAAAGGCAAAAATTAAAACTCAGACTTCTCTGGGTTCAGATATTCACATGGCAACTTACTCTCTGGTCAGAGGGCTGTGTGACCAAAGAAATTGCAATGGGTTGACTGCAGTGCTTCTCTCCACCCCCAGGGAATAGAGAGCAGGTACCAGACCCTTCATGGGGAGCAGGCAGAACACACAGGGGCTGAATGCAACCTCCCCAAGCTTCTTTAGGGAATTCTATTAGTAAGGTGTAAAAGCAGAGGACAGTGGTGTCCTACAAGCACAATGGTACCAGTCTACCCTCTAAGACACAGGCAGGTTGTAGCTGTGTTAGCATCAAGGCTCCAGCAAGAGACTCCCAACTATTCTTCTGGATATGTTGCCTACAGGTATTTTACACTGTGGAGACAATTAAATATCAATGCAGTGTGAAAAACTTGTGACAATCAAAGTCAATTGGTTAAAGAACATTAAATTATGTTTGTGACTACTTTCACAGCACTTACCCAATCCTGGGAAAAGCAAAATAAATGACTCTGCTATGTTTTATCATATCTGCTAATATTCTGTGATTTAAAGGACAGCTATCAGCACAGTTAACTGGGCCCTGGGTTCAGGGGTGGATAGAATGCTATTATATATTCATACATCCTATTATGCATTAAATATAGAGTAGTCCATGACCAACTATCACTAAAGCAAAAGAGCAAGAAGCATGTCAGCAACTGTTGTAACTGATAACTTAAAAGGTGATTCCATACTGAAGCAATGCACCTTCAGTAGTTGAGGAATACTAAACTCTGACTGCAATGGAATCATGTTCAGCTATATCAGCCTAAAGCTTGGCCTAACATTAAAAAACACCACTTATATTAAAATAAGTCCATGCTGCAAGTCCAAGGTGCTACTGAGGTTTCCAATATTTATCCTAGAAATTTTCTGAAGTTTTAAAGAGACCTCTGTGTACCTTCTTGTGCAAAGATTGAAGCAGAACAAAACCGTGTTCTGCTCTTGTGAATCTTACTGTGGTATCTGAAATATAGGTCAGAGAATAAACAAAGAGGGGGAGATAAATAAGGGAAATTAAGGTTACAACTGACTCACAGTTAGTTTCAATACAATGAAGTACAGAGACATCTTCAGAAGTCCAGTTCATAGTCTCTCTACAGCAATGTAACAAATATAAAATACAAGAGCATATATTAAAACATATGTCTAAGCATAGCACCTGAATCAGTTTTGTTGCAATAATTCTGGAGTAAGCCAAATAAGAATGCAAGTAGTAACAGTGCACACAGAAATACAAACCACACAAAACTATAGAAGTATTTTTGTGTTAGAGACACAAAATCACTTTCTGACACACGATTAAATTAGGGCTTCATTTTAAATCATGCCCCTCTTAAGAAGGCAAGCTCTGTGTCCATTTGCACTGGGCACACTGCTGGGTCTTTCTGTTTGTTCCCAACTAAAAGCAAGTGCAGTTTCAGTGGATGCATCTGTTGACCAGTGAAATAATTCTCAGTAGCTTCATAGAGCTTTGTAAACAGTAAAACAATAGTTTCAGAACATGGGGAATATTAAATGTTAGTTAAAATACACTTAAGGTGCTTACTGATTCTGAAGGTTATTGAAGTGTTTTGCAAAATGTTTTCATTAAAGGAGAGTCTCTTTGTTACACTTCCTGGCAAAGTTGTGAACACTGTGTGGTTCCTACCTGTCATCTCCAATGAACTGAGCCTTGTTTTTAAGGGACAAACATGAAGAATAATTTTCTTCTCTTATATTGAAGTCTGCTTCTTAGTTTAGTATCTAAATACTGCAGTTATTTTCTGATACTTATAAGATACCTCAAGCACTTTTTCCCTTTAGTCCCAATGCTTGCCGCACTTCTCTTACCTCTCTAATTCACTTTACTGAATGGGAATCTGTCTAACAGCCAGCTTTCCCACTCTTGTGAAGCTGAGGAAAGTGCCCATCTGACATGGAAAGGCATTCTTACCTCCTGCCCCTTGGCTGTGCTGCCCCACATCTGCCCTGCACTGGACACCATGCTCTGAATCTGTCTCTCCCCTCAGAAGACCACTCCCATCTCACAGTTGAAGTAGATCTATTGCTGGGGAACTGGGCAGAAGTGAGCTTGAAATAAGATGGAAGGAGATACCACTTTAAAACATGAGGCCGCATACTCCAAAAGTCAGCAAGAGAGACTTAGCATAGTTTGTTTGACATGTTTGATGTAGATGCCTTGAGCAGTGGGATCAGAACGAGGAGCAAAGTTTTCAAAGAGCTAACTTAACCTTCAGGGTCTGGAGGACCTGAAGACCTACCTCTCTTCACTGACTCTGCTATCTAAGCACCTCTCTTGTTGCTAACACTTACTTTTAGAACCTTACATGTGCACTTACTGGTGCAGCACATAGGCTCTTGTGCTCTCGCTACTCACTGTAGCTTGATGCTGAAATTTCCAGCAGTCCAGTCACTGTGTGCTGTGTTCCTGTTAAATAGTCACGAGCACGAACTGGGTAAACTTTATTATACGACCCAGTAATTTTTCCATTTCAGTCCAACTTAATTTCCCATTCGACATCCTTCTGCAGACCCTTGATTTTTAAAGAGACCTAGCCAAGGCATTCCAGCCTTAGTGATACAAATTACGGTAAAGTGTAGTACATCATAAATCATACTTAAAATACCAGGTTTGAGATTATCTGCCATAGGTGTGGGTCAGGCAAAAAGAAGGTCATGGTAGCTGTAAACTCTCCAGGTACTTAGTTCTGGAGGGCTAGCTGAAGTTCAGAAAGCCTCCTGGCATGTTCCCACATGCTACAGGTCTGCTGAGACCCTCAGCACATGCAGCTTGTCTCAGCTTTCTCACCATCCCTGGACTTGGTTTGCTGAAGGGCAGGGTTTCTGGGGAGGTCTGCAGCTCAGAGGTCTGCCTTCTGGAGCGCCTGCATGAAAGAAATCCACTCCTGTCTAGATACAGGAGTTTTTCAAGCCCTTTTTTATCACTCTTGCCTTAGATCTGCTGTAAAGTAGCAGATACACACACATAGCTGAGAACAGAAGAGGGATCCTGTACAAAAAAAGGGGATGAAATGAAAGGGCAGTAAAGCATGAAAACAAAAAGCAGAGGTTATGATTTTTAAAAAGTCAAACCAAAAACAAAACCAAAAATGTTTGCTGTTACAGAACCAGCTTGGGTAGGCAACTGGAAAACTGGATCAAGTCAGGGAGGTGGAGGCCTTCATAAACCTTGACAGTCACTACAATGTTATAAGAATGTTGTTCAGTAAAAGATGTGGTAAGACTGTTTGGAAATACAGCCATGTGCTGTTCAGGTTTGGGGTACACTGTTATATTTACAAAGCCTTTGTGTGTCTCTGGCTTGCCATAATCACTGTGTGTGCAGCTTATCAAGCAGAAACATCCTGATCACTGCTCTGCAAGCTGGATTTCTCGCTAAAATGAATGAGTGACCTTATGGCACAGCAATGTGCAGGAATGCTTGGCCCACATAATTACATATTTCTGCTGATATGTAATGAAGTGCAGCACTAGGAGTCATTACTGGCTAAGAGTTTTACTGAGACTATCTGCTGCCTACACTTGTGTATCTCTAATGGCTGTGATTATGATGCATGCAGCGCCAACCATGCCATCAGCAATACATGGGGCAGAAAACAAACCTCTCACTCCTTCTCCAAGGTCCAGCATATTTTTCCTATTTTTTCTTCCAACTTACATCCCTCTAGAGTTTGGGGTTTTCTTATTTTCATTCTGTCTTTTTCTAAGCATATGAGATCTAGAAAAACCTCATTTTTGCACAACAGAGAGGATTGAAATGCTGTACTGATGTACAGCCAGTGCAGAACGGAGTAGGGGTTTGTCTCCAACCCTCTTGTCAGGGCAAAAGTTTGGGTTTCTCTCACTGAGACCATAGTTGCTGTCATTTCATAGAAGCTTTTCCCCATTACTAACATTAATCTGAGTCCTAAAATTATGTGTTCCCTATGTTTTTAGAGTTAAACATCTTTAAGAAAGCTTTCCAAGTTCATGCCCAGACCTTGCTTTTTCACCGCTAAGCCTCGCCCCGGATGGCAGGGGATATTTTAGTGCTAACACTCCGTTGCCTTCCTCTTGTACATACGTAGTCAATTTCTGAGAAACCTCCTTAAATGTTAGAGATCATATTTATGCAACATATTTTGCAATCTTAGATCTTAGAAAAAAACTAATTTGCATTCACTGTCAGAGAACATGAATTCAAATGGTGTGAAATTTGGTAGTGCTTAAGCAAAACCTGACCACATCAATCTGAAGTTTATGGCCAGTGAGACCATGAATTTTGATTCCAAGCAGATTAAATTCCTTGGTTCTAGCAGAGGGGAGAAGGAGCAAGGGAAATGCTATTCACAAGCAGTTTAACTCAGCGCCTGGGAAAAATGAAATGACAACTGTTTGTCCTGATTGAACACGGGCAAAATGTTGACGCGAGATGCCCTGGCCAAGATTTTAACCTCTCTACTACTCCATATCTCTGTGGCAGTATTGGATTTTGATTGTAGGCAGAGGCCCAGTGTTCAGAGAGCTCCTCAACTGGAGGAACAGGCATACATTTTAGAAAGTGAAAACCTGTCTGTATGGATGCAAAAAGCAGTCTCAACTTGAAAACAATATATGTTCCCACACAGATAGAGTGCCTTAAACCAATACCAACAGTCAACTACTGCCAGGGCTGTAATTATTTACACGGCAGTACAGATGTCAGAGAATTTGACTGTAGGAAAGTAGTGCATTTTATGCTTTTATATCTTGCCTCATACCTTGTGATGCTTTAGTGTCTCTATGACATTTTCTTGAGTCCAGGTGACAATAAGATCTCTCTATTCATTTCTTGCTTGCGTAAGGGTGTGTTAATGTGCAGAAACTTGCTTCACCAATTGCGTAAGTGGAGCAGCCGTGTCCCATTTCCTGTTGCCGCGTGTTATTACTGTCTGTGGAGCTCTGCACTTTATAAATACCACTACAGCTCGTTAGCAGAACTACATCAACCACCAACCACAGTATCTCATAACTGCTCCATATGAAAGTGGTACCAGGTACCAGGGTGTGCTCAAGAAGGCCTGGGAAGAATACTGCCCAAACCTATGTTAAGCAACAGCACACAGATGAGTTGCCTTCTCTCCCTGCACTGGTGACACAGCCCCTGCTCACACATGTGTTTCCCATGGCAATCCCAACAAGTCAGAAGCAGCCATCGCAGCAGTGCTGGCCTGCACTGGAAATTCTGCCAGGAGTGTCTCAGTGCTGTTTTCATGTGCCTGGCTTATTTTGCCCTGAAGTCACTACTATACTGGGTGGGAAACACTAGAAAGTGCACCTGGGGAAGCAACTGTGATCTTGTTCTCCCTCTGCTCCTTTTTTTTTGTGAACATTAGCACTAACATGAACATGTTCCTTTCCCTTTTTTTAATGTCTAAAGGCATCCTTTTTCAGCCTGCAAGCTGACTATGAAAAAGAATTTATTCTCACAACCCTTCAGTGAGGCAAGTAGGCACAATTATCACCATTTTACTGAAAGGATAATTAGGATACAATTACTGCCACATGACAATTAAGGTCTTGCTTTTATTTACAGTTTTTTGAACAATTTGGAAAGTCACATTCAGAGAAAGGAATCTCAAAAGTATTAACCTGCTTTATAGACCTGTAAATGGGATCATTGACCCCAGTCTAAATAACTTTCTTCATGTTAGCTGATGAGATCAGCACCTGGTTAAATTACACTAAACAGTCCAGCTGTCTCCTTCCAGACCCAATACCATCATCATCCTTCTCTGTGAGAGGGGCACTCAACAGCAGCATTCAGCACAAGCTTTACTTCAAATTAGTTTGAAAGCAAGTTCATGGTATCCATGAGAAGTCTTCCATCAGTAATCTTCACTCAGTGTAAACCTGTCTTCTATCACTCAGTTTACCTTGGTGATAGACATCTTGAGCCACCTGACACTGAAGAGTAGGAGCACCTGCACAGTGAATCAACTTGAAGCAATGATAGTAACTTCATTCTTCACACAGATGTTTTACTCACCTGTATGTACATAACCCAACCATCCAACACTGGAAGGAATCCTGGAATATGTGAGCTTCTGCGCTCCTATTTTCATCTTTGCATCCTATCAGCCATAGAGTAGGGCAGAATCACAACGTCTTGCCTTGCAGTCTGGTGGCAAATCAAAGCTAACATGCCAAGCTATGCTCAGTGAAGACCAGTGTGCAATGATCACTCCATGTGCTAGCGAAAGTATCAAACTACATTTGTCAAATATATTAATTTCTGAAATTCTTTGATGTCCTGCTATGTAAGAGACATTAGATGTAATATTTTTCCAGTCTACCAAGGTTGAGACCTGCCAGGAAAACAGAAATCAAATTGTTACCAAAACTTAGCAAGTAGTTTCTGCTAGAAAGACTGACCTTAGATACTCATTTAGCATTATTTCCTTTAAGCCTGGTAGGATTTATCCAGGAAAATTACGAGAACAATCTCACCAGTAAGAGCAGTGGTTTCCAATTTTTGTATTATAATTAAAACCTAATAAAATTCCAGGATACAACTGTGTGGTCTTAATAAATATACTGCACCAAACTAGCAAGTTATCTTTGAGAACAGGTCATTTCCCTTTTTTTGTTTTTAATAGAAGGATTCAGTCCACAGAACTGTTTGTTCATTTATATATGTATTTTTATTTGTGGAATACATTTCAAGTCATATTTGTCCTTGCCTATTGTCAGGTCATGATGAGGCAACATTCCCTCATTGGGTAACAATTTTAGTAGGGATCGAAAGCCCTGTGAGCAAACCAAGCCTCAGGAAGCACTGCCCCAGCTTTTGTTTCTTCTGGGCAAAAATGTACTCCTAGTGTGGAAGACCAACATTAGCACTGGTAACAAAGGAGCAGGGCTGGTGTAATACATGTAGGTGGCATTCATGGCACTCAAGAGTCCAAGATATATGGTATACCGCAGGGGAAAACCTGGACTGTTGCCAGGCACAGATTCTCCATGCTCTGGCCAAAGTTAAGGATGCATTGCTGCTGCTTTGTTTCACATGCAGTGTCTGTACTGCTTGCACTTTACCCGGTAAAGTAGATTTTGCCCTTAATATGGCACTTTTCATAGAGCAAGGAGCCATAAGTATGCTATGTACTTTCAGCTGAATTTTCCCCTATATGGACTGATGGGACCAATATGCAAAAAATATAGAACTTATTTCTTGCGGTTTACAGATTTCATCTAAAAAGACTAAAATTTCTTCCATCCTGTGTCCTACTAAGCTTCCTTTGTTCTGTCTCCTCTAGGCTACACGACCAGCTTGCAGCTGCTCTTTTAAACTGGCTTAGCTGCACTTTCAGGATCTTTCCTTTCTCAGTTACCAGCAGCAGAGTCAGAGGTTCCCATGGGAACTCTGCAGGGAAACAATGCAAAGCTTATGGAAGAGCTGCTGGAGCCTCAGCTTGAAATAGAGCTTCACGGTTGTACCATGATTGTGCAAGGGCTGGTGCTTGCAGAGCCCATGCCAAACTGTTAGAGAACAAGCAAATGACAGCAGGCTGACTTTTGGGATAAGAATTACACACAGACCTACACATTTTTGTCTAGTATCATGGAACCACTTAAGGAAGGTTGTTATAATGTATGTTTTTTTCACCATTATCCTATGTGTCCTTGTCATTCTAAGAACAAACATATTTTCCTTGTTTCCATAGCAACACCCATTAGTGAGGTGGAGCTGTTCAGCTTTTTTTGCTGCTTATTTTACCCAAAAAGCTGCTTTTGAAACTAACAGTTAAGAAGAAGTATTCAGTCTGTAGTTCTTATTTCTCTGCTCCTCATGTGATAAGTATTATAGAGTTTGGGCAACGTGACCCCTTCCTTCTAACTATTACATTACTCTGTCAGAACACCAGGAAAAAATGAAAAATATCCTATGGCTTTCAATACAAATAATCTTAGCAACGGTAACTTCATTTTTTGCTGTTACAAGGCCTTGAGCAGTTTACCTGTCTCCCTGTTCTGCACCAGCACTGGCTTGTAGCCTGACCGGGGCTGTCTCAGTGCCTGTCACGTCAATATGAGTTCATGGATGTTGGGTTTCCATTTCATGTGACCATTTCAAGTAAATCTGGGGCATAACACCTCAGACAGAAGGGCAAATCATGCCTGACAAATTTGGTGGCCTTTTACAATGGAGTAACAGCATCAGTGGATAAGGGAAAGGCAACTGATGCCATCTACCTGGACTTGAGCAAAGCCTTGACGCTGTCCCACACAACATCCTGGTCTCTCAATTGGAGACACATGAATTTGAAGGATGGACCACTTGGTGGATAAGGAATTGGCTAGATGGTTGCACTCAAAGAGTTGTGATCAATGTCTCAATGTCCAAGTGGAGGCGGGGAATGAGTGGTGTTCTGCAGGGATTGGTACTGGGACTGGTGCTATTTAACATCTTTGTCAGCAACATGGACAGTAGGATCAATCAAGGGCACCCTCAGCAAGTTTGCAGACAGCACCAAGCTGTGTGGTGTGGTCAATATCCTGGAAAGAAGGGATGCCATCCACAGGGATCCTGACAGGCTGGAGAGGTGGGCCCATGCCAACCTCATGAAATTCAACAAGGCCAAGTGCAAGGTCCTGCACCTAGGTCGGGGCAACCCCAGGCACATCTACAGGCTGGGCAGTGAGTGGATTGAGAGCAGCCCTGAGGAGAAAAACTTGGGGGTGATGGTTGATAAAAAGCTCAACATGAGCCAGCAATGTGCCAGTGCAGCCCAGAAAGCCAACTATGTCCTGGGCTGCATCAGAAGAAGTGTGGCCAGTAGGTCGAGGGAGGTAACTCTGCCCCTCTATTCCACGCTCATCAGACCCCACCTGGAGTACTTCGTCCAGCTCTGGAACCTCCAGCAAAAGAAGGACATGGACCTGTTGGAAAAGGTCCAGAGGAGGGCCACAAAAATAATCAGAGGGCTGGAACACCTCTCCTACAAAGACAGGCTGAGAGAAATGGGCTTGTTCAGACTGCAGAAAAGAAGGCTCAGGGGAGACCTTACTCTGGCCTTCCAGTATCTGAAGGGGGCCTACAAGGCTGGGGCGGGACTTTTTACAAAGGCCTGTAGTGATAGGACAAGGGGTAACGGCTTTAAACTGGAAGAGGCTAGATTTAGGTTGGAAACTAGAAGGAAATTCTTCACTCTGAGGGTGGTGAGACACTGGAACAGGCTGCCCAGGGAGGTTGTGGATGCTCCATCCCTGGAGGTGTTCAAGGCCAGGGTGGTTGGGGCCTTGAGCAACCTGGTGTAGTGGAAGGTGCCTGCCGTGGCAGGGGTGTTGGAACTAGATGATCTTTGAGGTCCCTTCCAACCCAAACCATTCTATGATTCTACAATTCCATGACTGTGGCTACAGGACTCGTGTATCTTGGTCATGGGTGCCTTATGTCAGGTTTATGCCATGGACTGTTTCAGGACTCATGAGTCATTACTGTCACCATGGTATCAGCTGACCATGCAGTGCATGGTGTCCTTAATCCTTACTGAGTGAGCTCTGTAGTATTCAGTTTTATCCACAGAGTAATCCAGGACAAGAATGGCTGCCATTGATCATATCTAGAACTATGAAATATTAAAAACTGGGCAAAATTCTGAAAACTGCATGACTCAAAATTTATGGAGTGCTATTTAAGAAGGGAGGATTCCACAGCTGTTTATGAACTACAGCCATAAACACCCCAAAAAACTGAGCTGCTGGCACACAGGAAGACAGACAGACAGAAAGCACTTACTGTTCTTCTTAGTTACTATTTACATTGTCAGTAATGCATAGAAACTCCAGGCATGGATAGGGATGCCACAATGATTGATGCTGCACTGACAAAGGATGGAACGACAGCCCTTGCTCTACAGGGCTTCACGTTTATAGTGCCACACTGCACACAGCAAGAGACAACGAGCAGTAAATCAAGCTAGGGATGTAGCTCCTTGCCGCCTGGGCAGCTGGTCACTGGTGGTGCCAGAGGCCTGTGCCTGCCACTGGTGTGCGCACAAGAATGGTGCTCAGCTCACGCTCTTCTCTGTGTGGGCCCCACTGCAAAAGCAGGTGTAAACATCTGTGCAAGTGTTCTGCAGGCAATAAACTGGTTATGTAAGTGTTAAAGGAAGCAGACTCGGGGTGAAAATATTTCATTTTAACGGGATTTTTCTTTTTTCCAAGGGAGCTCCATCAGCACAGATGCCTGGAAAGAATGCGCTGGACTCATATATCCTGCCATGCTGACTACAACAGGGCTCCACTAGCTGCAGACCAGAGGCAAGGTCACTGACTAGTGGGACTCCTGCAGCTATTCTGCAGGCAGATATGTTCTCACAAGAGGTCCTATGTTTATGCCAGAGCACATGCCATAGATGTCATTTATATGGAGAGCTTACTGCAATGACATGGTCTTTCCCCACAGCTACTGGTGACACTAAGGCCCTGCTGATCTGAGGGTTGGTAGCAGGCAGAGCAGGAAGATATTCTCCCTTCTCTGTGACCTTCCAAACAGTAAATACCTCAAAGAAGAGGTCTGTCACGGTCGGGATGGACAAAGCGACAAGACAACAAATCTTAGTAAAAGCAAGCAAGCAAAAGCCGAAGCCTTTATTGTTCTCTTTCTCTGTACATTTATACTTTCTTTTCTCCTTGTTTTCTCCAAATGTGTCTTTTCCCCATTGGTCCAAAGTTGTTATTATCCTTTGTTATTGAACAATATTTGCACAGTTCATCACAGCTCAGCTTTTCTGCCACAAGGACACGTGCCCCTCAGTTTTTGGTCAACACTTTGTTTATCTCGCAGCTATTCTCGTTCTTGTTTATTCTCTCAAGGGTAGACTGGAATCTTCTCAAGGTCAAAGCCACCCTGTCCAAGGGCCTCAGTCCAGCTGAGGTCCCCCACAGAAGTCCACAAGCAGAAATTTGTTTGTGTAAACACACATCCTTAATCAGATACCTACCCTGGCTCTTAACAGGTGCTGGAACCCACCTATCCTATGAAAATAAGGTGACACTTTCATCACAGTCAGGAGCTAGGTTGATACCTGCATCTGATCACACACAAGCTAAGTATCTATTCTAATGAGACAGTAGAATTCTTCAATGGTAAATGGAGAGAGAGGGGGACAAAAGGGCATACAACCCAACTTAAATACACATGAATAATATCTCTCTTCAGGAGCAATTTACATAAGCACTTTGAATTAGACATTACTTCAGCAATAGCTCGGTGGGGTGAATCACTCTCCGTGACTTGCCCAAGGTCATATAGGAAGCCAATACTGGAGAATGACCCAGAGTCCTCAGCTGAGTGCCTCAGCCCTAAAAGTATTTTCCTGCATGTCCTGTTTTTAACTTAATGTGCTGTGTTTTACCTTCCTTCTGATCCAGCATACAGTTCAAATTATTGATGTGACCTAAGAAGTAAATGGGAATTACTACAAAATGTTAGTATTCTTAGGTCATTTTTGTTTCTATCTGCTATAGTAAAAGGTCATTCTTTTCACAATAATTCAGTCTAGGAAAATTCTATGGTGTTTCCTTTTCATCTGAACTAAAATAAATTTCACTAAGTCTCTACGTGCTGTGAAATACAGTTTAAAAACATACTGGTATTAAAGCAAGAGACAAAAGCTGCTTTTAGAAGTAGAGTTCAGCTTTTTAAATTAGAGATCAAGAGAAGTTATCTTTCCTCTCTACTGTTTTCATCATTGTGTGCTTATAAAAATGGTCTGTCCAATATTTCTGGGGTGATCCCTCTCTGTCCTCTGAGAGCAAGAGATCATCTGCGGTTGTTGGAGATAGGCTAGGTCAACGGCAGGCTGGCATTTGATTTAGCAGATAGCCAACAATGTGTCATTCCCTTCCTATTCTCAGGAATGCAGCTGTCCTGGGTGTCAGGGGCTTGGGGAATGACACTCGTCACCCATGTTAACCTCTGGTAGGTAACAATCTCAAAGTGCAAATAGAAAAGATAAAGGCTTGTTGTTCACTAACTGAGGTCCTCTGACTCTGCATTATCTGGAGATTGCTAACGAGGTAGCCCTAATGTCTTTGCTGGCCTTGAAATCTTTCAGCTGGTGGTCATCAGCAGTCTGTCACAAACCTGTGTTTCTTGAGGCTATAAGGAGATCACGGAGAGCATCTCAGTCCTCTCACATGGGACAAACTAATGGATTCTGATCCAGATTGAGATTTTCCACATTAGAGACTCCAGAAGTTATTGGTCACAAATGTGCAAATATCATGACCAAATTCATATCATTGGCTTTCTAAGATGAGAGGTGGTGAGACCACATCTGGAATACTGTGTCCAGTTCTGGGCCCCTCAGCTCAAGAAGGACACAGAACTGCTTGAGAGAGTCCAGCGCAAAGCCACTAAGATGATTAAGGGAGTGGAACATCTCCCTTACAAGGAAAAGCTGAGGGAGCTGGGCCTCTTTAGCTTGGAAAAAAGGAGACTGAGGGGTGACCTTATTAATGTTTATAAATACATTAAGGGAGTGTCAGGAGGATGGAGCCAGGCTCTTTTCAGTGGTATCTAATGATAAGACAAGGAGCAACAGGTATAAGCTGGAACATAGGAGGTTCCACCTAAATATGAGAAGAAACTTCTTCACGGTGAGGGTGACAGAGCACTGGAACAGGCTGCCCAGGAAAGTTGTGAAGTCTCCTTCTCTAGAGATGTTTAAAGTCCACCTGGACGTGTTCCTGTGCAACTTGGTTTAGGTGATCCTGCTCCGGCGGGAGGATTGGACTAGATGATCTTTCGAGGTCCCTTCCAATCCCTAATATTCCGTGATTCCATGATTCCATGAAAACTACATTATACTGGTATCTGCAAGGAGCGCAGATGATAATTTCCTAATACTGGTCATGCAGGTGTACTGAACAGGCCTGTGGTTCTGCAGACACAGCTGTGTAAGATGTTTCTGATTCTGACAGCAGATTGTCCAGTTTGCCCAAGTTTCAGAGGTGGCCACAGCGTTTGCCATCATATGTCCCATGTTGAGGCATGTTGCTGGAAATTCTTCATGCAGAGAAATTGTAGAGGTTACCTGGGCAGTGACAACATTTCAAACTCTTTTGTCATACAGCCTTCCCACCACAACATGGGAAAGAATACAGGAGAAATGGTGGAGAGATGCCAAGTGCAGTGCTCTACTGGAGCAGCTTTCTGCACAGTACAAAATCAGAAAAGGGTACTCTCATTGGAAAGAAATGTTAATTTTTATCAGTGTGCCTCAGCAGAGGAGCCATTCACTGTGCAGTTCTGTGGTGCTTTCAGTAAATGCTGGATGGATCTTCTGAGAATAGCTGGGGGGTGATCTTCACCTGGGCTCTTTCATACGTGGAAAACAGCATGCTGTGATTAAATCTTAAAGTATTATTCTATGGGTAATAAAAAGTGGCTATGATCTTAGGCTGACAAGATGCCTTGAATTTTTCATTGTTCACAAATTCCCACCCTGTTTTTCTCCTCTGATTTGTATGCAGTTTTCATTTCCTAAATGTCTGTACTAAAAGACTGTATGTTTGTAAATACCTTCATTGCTTTCAGTTAACACTCTTATCACAGCAGGTATTCTACACTTATAATCACATATTTACTGCTTCCTTGGAGAATTTCTATGTCATAAAAGGCCTAAGAAATCTTGCAACTTTATGCAGTTTGCTGGGAGGTCCAAATCACAAGCACACACTTGTGCAGGATCTGTCATTTCTTTGAACATCACCTTCTGTAGTTATAACACCCCTATAAGTATGGCTTCAAGAGTGAATATAGACAAGTTGTTAAAATGTTGGCCTTTTTCCTTTGGGTATTGCTAATTCCTGTCCAACCTCTCCTGATCAGACTCACAGCTGTTTTCAAAACAAGCTTTCTCCAGATACACACATCGATGTTGGCAAACTGACCAGATATAAATCTGTGTGCAGAAGTCACATAGCATAGTCCGGGTAAACAATTTGAACAAACAGCTCAGTTAGATGAAGAATATCCTTGAATGTTGTTTGCTTTTCTCTTAGCAACACTTATACAGTTCAATACCATGAAGTTCTCTATGCTGCCTGCCACCTTTGTATTGGAAATAAGAGAAGACTGTGCAAATATAACTTCAATGCAGAATCATACCGAGAAGAAAAATGTCTTCCTTCTTGGTTTAACTCATAGACAAATATGACTCAATGCCTCTCTGATCCTGATTACATCAGAATTTATTTTTATGACAAATAATTCTCAGATCACTTTCCTTCCAGTACAAGCTTTCTGTGTTCTCTTGGTATATGAAGGTTTGATATTTCATTAATGAGGTTCTTTGTCATAAGGAATTGTTTCTATTTATAGAAGGAAAAAAAAGGTGTCATAGAATCATTTAGGTTGGAAAGGACCTCTAGGATCATCAACTCCAACCTTTGTCTAATGTCTCCCTGGTCCCTAGACCATGTCTTGAAGCACCACATCTACTCGTTTTTTGAACACCTTCAGGGATGGTGACTCCACCACTGCCCTGGGCAGCCTGTTCCAATACATAACCACTCTTTCAGTAAAGAACTTCTTTCTAATGTCCAATCTAAACCTTCCCTGGTGCAACTTGAGGCCATTACTTCTTGTTCTGTCATTAGTTACTTGGGAGAAGAGACCAACACCAGACTCACTACAACCTCCTTTTAGGTAGTTGTAGAGAGCAATAAGGTCTCCTCTCAGTCTCCTCTTTTCTAGACTAAACAACCCCAGGTCCCTCAGACACTCCTCATAAGACACATTTTCCAGACCTCTCACCAGACTCGTTGCCCTTCTCTGCACCCGCTCCAGCACCTCAATGTCCTTCTTATCCTGTGGTGCCCAAAACTGGACACAGTGCTCAAGGTGAGGTCTCACGAGTGCTGAGTCCAGGGGCACAATCACTTCCCTACTCCTGCCGGTCACACCGTTTCTGATACAGGCCAGGATGCTCTTGGTCTTCTTGGCCACCTGGGCACACTGCTGGCTCATGTTCAGCCTGCTGTTGACCAACACCTCCAGGTCCTTTTCCGCCAGGCAGCTCTCCAGCCACTCTTCCCCAAGCCTGTAGTGCTGCATGGGGTTATTGGGATCAAAGTGCACAACCTGACACTTGGCCTTGTTAAACCTCATACAATTGACCTCAGCCCATCAATTCAGCCTGTCCAGATCCCTCTGCAGAGCCTTCCTACCTTCAAGCAGGTCAACACTCCCGCTTAATTCCATGTCATCTGCAAACTTACTGAGGGAGCACTCAATACCCTCATCCAGGTCATCAGTGAAGATATTAAACTAAGACCGGCCCCAGAACTGAGCTCTGGGGGACCCAACTTGTGACAGGTCACCAATTGGATTTAACTCCATTTACCACAACTCTTACTTAACCCAGTGAAGAGTCCATCTGTTTATGCCATGAGCCGCCAGCTTGTTCAACAGGATGCTGTGGGAGACGGTGTCAAATGCCTTAGTGAAGTCCAGGCAGACAACATCAACTGCCTTGCCCTCATCCACTAAGCCGGTGTCTTTCACCTGTTCTCCTGTACTAATTCTATCACTGTCATGAAAACCCAGGAAATCTCTCAGCTGTCCTACAGGATCTATGCTCCCCCAGTGAAATCTGTGTATTTAAAGACCATTAGATTATCTTATTTTGCAGTAGCTTTCTTGCATCTTTTTACCCACTCTGGCAATATACAGGGAGTAAATAACAGCAGGTGACACATCAGCCAAGGAACATATAATTGTAAGGGTCATTCTTATACTTAATTGTAAGAAGCACTGTAAAAAGTTTTCTGGAATGCAACTGTAGCCTGGTAGAGCACAAACATATACAAGATTTTGACCAGCACACTGTTCGTTCTGAAAGAAAAAAAAAAAAAAAAGCACCAAGAGCAGAAGAAAATGGAGTTGAGAAATTTGGATCCTATATGTGGTGACACTCATCCCTAGATATCCAAGCCACATCTATGTGACAGAAGTGTGAACCTATTGTGCTTGCCTGTATGATATTGCTCTCACCTAAGATATTATATAAATAATAATAAAAGCCATATCAATATATTGGACATTTCATGTTTCTCACCTGTCTTCTTTGGAAATCATGTTGAATGAGACTTCATCAGTCTGAACAGATCTGTCTCCTTTCAGACACCAGTCTGCCTTTATGCAAGCTGTGCTGCTATTGAAATCACTGATGTGTGTATACAGGAGACAGCACAAAACGCAGAATGCAGAAAGCCATACTTGGGACAATTTCTAAGCTGGAATTTTCCCAAATGCACCATGTTGCTGATTATCTCGAATTTGTTTTTAAAAGATGAAGACATGCAGTTAAATATATCTGTACATACATTGCCCCATTTCACCACTGAAGTCATGAGTCAGGACACCAAAATGATGACCTGGCTTAAAAATGATGACGTTTGCTTTTTTCTTAGTAAAACAAATGAGTTTCTAGTTGCATTCAGAGCTTTTAATCTCCTCAATTTGAACTTTTGACCATACATCAATGTAGCTCACATGTTCAGGCTTCTCTTTGTTTTGTAAAATAACGCATTTGTGGAAAAATCTCTGAAGAAAAAAAAAAGCACCATGCTACAAGGAAGGATGTTGCATAAAAGCAGTGAAAAACGTAGGAAGAAATCCCAGTTCAGACCTATCGCTGTAATTATTGTTCTTTTGCAATGTGTTTCCTGCACCAAATCAGCTTGGTGATCTTATAGTTAGGATCCAACTTTAGCCCTCTGTGTCATTTGCACGACAATGCTACAAGCCAGTTGCACCAGAAAGTACTTTTGCTGATGAAATCAAATTATACAGGCTTCAGTTCAAAGAAGACCTTTAGTGCAAAGCCAGCTCTGTGGACAACAGTGATACTGTCTTTGTGCTTAGAGCTACCTATATAAATAAATGAAGTCAGTGCCTTTCCTGTTCTTCCCCTTTCAACAAGAAAATAGTCAATTCAGGCAAAAGAGAAGTGCACAAACTCTCCTTATTCCCATTCTTCTACAGGTTGTACTTTTTTATGGAACATCTTCTCAATCACTATGTACAAAGTAAAGGACTAAAAACATCTCAGCTAACATACACAGCAAAGATTGACATGTGGAGCTTGGTAGCCTTAGAAGGGGGTTTTCTAAAACATCTCACTAGATCAAGTAACTGTCCTATATTGAAATTAAGGAAGGTTTGACAATTGTGTGAGTGTCTTTACATCTTATTATTATCCAAATACTTTTAGAAATCCAATCTGCACATGAGTTTGGCTGTTACTTGCTCTTGTCTATCTGTATGGGATATTATATGAAGCAGTAGTTGGTACAGGGATTATTTAAAATTAACATGAACAAATGAAAAAAATTATATAGAGAGTAACAGAAAACCACTCTGAGTTATAACAGCCAATCAAAACCTTGAAGGATCAAAAAACTTTCTTTCTAAAGTAAAACTGTATAGGCTGAGTAGAAGGAAGTGTACCTTGTGTTTCTCGCATGGGCTGAAGGGAAAAGGCCTCAACAAAGAAGCAGTGGTAGCATGATAAACTATTGTTAATTAAAAAAAAAAAAAAATCAGGCCATGTAATTCTATGTATTTCTGTTAAGTGTTGGTGCTGTGAACCCTCTTCAGCATGCTGTTTTAAGTAGAAAGCAAGTTAGTTCATTGAGTTGGCCCTTGCTTGGAGCAATGACTGCTCTGAATCCTAAGTATTATTTTATATTATGAAAAGCAGTCTTCCACTCAATGCAAATTTACCTTTCTGAAGTGGAGAGGCAAAACTGGTACACAAAAGGGTGCAAAAAGTCAATTTGCAGCAACTTCTACTCAACTCGTTTTAATGGCAAAGTTTCAACTGAAGATCTCCTGTTTTGTGTCTGGAGCTAACTTCAAGGGAAATCACTCTGTAAATGGCATGTAATAACAAGTAAAACCAATTTGCTTTACTCAACTGGATCTGAATTTTTATCCTTAAATAACCCTACTTCAAGAATTGTAACAGTTATGCTTTTTTTATTACTCAATAATTTGTATGGCAGCAACACATAGGAGCCCAAAGCCAACTATTTTCATATCCATCGCTTTTTCACTTGCCTCCTTTCCATTGTCAAGATTCACTGGAGGCTGAAACCAAAAGTACCTGGAGAAAAAGGTATTTGACACAGTACTTTCGATCAGAACAGAAACAATGAAAATTATTTCACAGAACCAGATGAAACTTTCCAGTTCATTTTCAGACCAGTCAGATAATTTTCCAGGGGAGATTTCCTCCTCTAAACCACCCAAGTGTGTTTCTCCCATTATTAATTTCAAGTGACTACTGTGCAGAGAGGATACAGGAGCTACCTTTCTGACTGTTGCAGAATGTCCAAAAGGTTGGAGGTCCTTGTAGCAAAATTAAGATCAAAATTTCCTATTTATAATGGATCTTGGAAATTAAAGAAAAAGACAAAAAAATCCAACAAACCAAATCTGTAATAGTGTCTGAACACACATAAGTCTATGGGACCTGAGGAGATGAATCCCAGAGTCCTGGGGGAATCAGCTGGTGTAGTTGCCAGGCCACTCTCCACAACATTTGAAAAGTCATGTCAATCAGGTGAAGTTCCTGGTGACTGAAAAAAGGGAAACACTGCACCCATTTTTTAAAAGGGTAGAAAAGAGGACCCTGGGAACTACTGACCTGTCAGCCTCACCTCTATGCCTGGCAAGATCATGGAATGAATCTTCCTAGAAGTTATGCTAAGGCATATGGAGGACAGGGAGGTGACTGGAGACATGGCTTCACCAAAGGCAAATCTTGCCTGACCAACTTATTTGTCTTCTATGAGGAAGTGACTATATCAGTGAACAAGGGAAGAACTACAGATGCTGTCTATCTGGACTTGTATAAGACCTTTGACATGGTCCCCCCAAACATCCTTCTCTCCAAATTGGTGAGATATGGATTTGATGGGTATGCTGTTCAATCAATAAGGAATTGGTTGGAAGTTAGCATACAAAAGGTAGTGGTCAAGGGCTCGAAGTCCAGATGGAGACAGCTAAGTGGTGTCCCTCAGGAGTTCATACTCAGACCAGTGCTGTTTAATATTTTCAAAAATTACATAGACAGTGGGATTGAGAGCACCCTCAGCAAATTTATGGAAGGTACCAAGCTGTGTGGTGTGGTTG
>VYZX01004467.1:0-14195 GCA_013401335.1 Brachypteracias leptosomus | reverse complement strand
CTATATAAAGGACACGGGAAGTTACGCTCTCCCCCTTCTCGCTGGAATTTGCTGCTGGCTCCGGACGGCTCTGTGGCTGCTACAACTCCACATGGCTCAGGAGAAATCCAGTGGCATCCAAGGATCGGTGTTGTATATATTTGTATATATACCTTCCCTTGTTACTTCTGTATATTTCCCTTCCTCTGATATCCCTTTTGTTACTCTCTGTTAAAAGTTGTAATCTTAATTTTCCAACTTTGTGTGAGGCCTTTCTTCCTCCCCTGGGAGGGAAGAGGGGAGGGGGAAGAGGGATGAAACTAATTCTGCTCCGTGGGGGTTGCCCTGAGCCCTAAACGGAGACATGCAGCTTCATACCTTTCCCATGTGTAAAGGAAAAAATGTCCAATTTCATAACAGCAGCTCAATGACAATTAAGATTTATAGTGAACACATGCAAGAAAATTTGAGCAGAAAAAAAGAAAGCACACTGTCCAGTAGCTGCAAGTCCAATCTTAAGAATGCATATTCTGATTTTGAAAAGGCATCTTTTCCTCCATGTGCTTGTCCCTTCCAAACCAGCTCTAGATTGTGCAAAGAAAACCACATTGAAAAACAGGTACTGGATCTCAAAATTCCTTCCAAACATAGATGATGAATAAGCTTAGAAAAAGAGAGACAAAATAAGCTGCATGTATTCTGTCTATGCTACAAATATTACATAGAGAGGTATCAGACTAGTTATAAAAGTACAAAGTACGTTTTTCTTTTTGTCTGTCGGTTACAGACAGAAAAATGTGCTCTCCATGTTAGATCAATACAACTTCAGATAAGAACTAACACGAGCTGTACCTTGGATCCGAGGTAGAAATAGTCTTCCTGAGCTCAGACTGAGGGAAAGAAAAAGAAAAGAAGAAAAGTTGGATCAAGACTCAAATGTCAAAAACTTTTAGAGTCTGAAGAAGGCAGAAAGAAGTAAAATAACACACTGAATGCAGAAATAAGAAGAGGTCTCAAGGCCCCAGCTCTGGAAGTACTGATGTAGTGTTTAAATAATTTAATAAAAAGTGATTATTTTTAAAATTCAAGGAAGATTATGTATAACATGCTAGTGAGGATAATAAAACTGAAAGCATGGAATCTTATATCCATAGCATAGAGCTTCTTTACTACACTGTTTAGAGCCAACAACACATAAGCACTCTTGCCCCTGAAATAACCATGCAAAAATTACACAGAATTTAGTTACTAAACTAAAATGTCTACTTTCTGTTGGCATTTGTGTTTATTCATCTGAGAATTTTTAATTTTTGACATATCAACTGACATGATATGCTACTGTACTTCAGGAGGGAGGTTTCAGGTTAAATAATGGCCATATGTACCAGAAAAAATTACCGGTTGGTCCTAATAACTGACAGAGAAATAGCTTACTACTTATTTTTATAGCAAGGTTTTCATGTGGCAATGCATAAGGGAGATGTAAGATATATTATACACCATAGGGTATTTCAAATATTAAACAGCAATGTAGTGTTATAGTGTTATGTCTGCACATAACATACAATAAAAGTGTCATAAGGATAAGAAAGATATTGTTTAAAAATTGAAAATGTATCTTAATTATTAAAAGCAATCTGAAGTATGGTATAAAGTATCTGTCTCTTTCAAAGAGATCTTGTTATCCAAGGACAAAGTGGATGATGATATCAGGTATATTTAATAGTGTTATGAGTTAATTATGTAATGGATGTATATAAATAAAAAGTATTTTTCAATCCAGTTAATGCAAGGGCTACTCACAAAAGCCTAAATTCACCACTGCTTAATGTCAAATGTACAAATGCAGATTAACACAGAGAATTATACAACTAATTCACAAGTGAAATAGAAATAAAAACTAGAAAAGAGTTGTTTGCAACTGTTTTTTACTAGTCCATTAATTATTACCGACTCCTGATGCTGAATCAAAACAAACAAGTCAAGAAGCTTTCTATTATTGGAAGATTACTTAAACAGAGGATTGCAGGAGAAATATGGATGAATTTCAAATAAATAACATGTTAATTTTTAAAAGGCTACTTTGGCAGACTCATCAAAGTGCTGGCAAAGAGGTTGAAGTTTTGAACAGTTTTCAGAGCTTCATATTTTCCTAATACTGCACTTCAAGGTAATTAATTAATGGGAGTAGATTCTCATGATGGCTTAGCCAAAGCCATTAAGAATATATCTGAATATATTTCATATGAGGTCCTATTACAAAACCTGTTATAGTGCAGATGGTTTGTAAAAAAACTTTTCCAGGTACTAGACATACAGAAATGGAGGCAACGTCATATTGCACTGTAAATTAGGAGAAGGGATGAGACTCAGTTTCCAGCTGGACATTTCAACTCTTACAAGCAATATGGCTTGCTTTCTGACTGTCTCTTGGCTTATCTCACACACTTTGCCAGGAGGAGATATAAAGCCATATGGCCTCTCAGGCACTGCTCTGTCATACCTTCTGCAGTGATTCCTGAAGCTGAAAGAGATCCTCTAACTCTGCAGTTAAGTACAAGGTAATTAACCTGAATTTTAAAAGGGCAAGTTATCTCACATTTACCTCCATTTCGAAGTTCTGACAACAGATTTCTACCACAGACTAGCAGACTTTCACCTTCTGATAAATTGTTTGTATCCCTATACTTGGAAAGAGTGTTTAACTGGCTATAAAACTTTGGTAAGAAACATTATAATGTATAAATTGTAAACTCAGAATGTGTAATATTTTACTGCGTAAGTTATCTAAATATTCTCTGAATCAACAAGTAATTGACTTAAAACAAGGGAAAACATTAGACAACAGAGTAATTTTCAATAGAAAATTCCATTTAAGGTGTAAAAACATCTGAAAAAATGTGAGTGATGCAAGTAATTTAGCATAGAAATTACAAATTCCCTGTTCATTTTTTTTAATTAGAAAGGGAAGATGGAGCAAATTAACTATAAGTTAAAAAGCATTTGTTACAATGAGAAGAGCCTGACTAATGATAGAATGCCCCAAAAGAGGATTTTAAGCTATTGCATATTCAGTCTGAAGTTCAATATGAAATACTTCTATTTGCGCACTGCAAAATCTGGACTACTAATTCACCTAGATATGGTAGAAGTGAATCGCCTGCACTTCTCTTTTCCACATATTAAAGTGGTTTTAAGGAAAAAAATTGGGGTTTTTTCAGTCTGTACTTTAGTGAAGCAATACAAATTCAGATAATGCTTTTAAATGGAGAACTCATTTATCTGAATTTATTTTTGCAACATGTGTTCTTAATTTTCTTAATCCTAACACACCACAGTGGTTACAACAGCAATTGCTCTAATATGGAAATTAAACTAAAAGAATGTTTAATATATTTTAGATTATTGGAAATACACTGCAGTTTTGGACTGGAGCTAGGCAAACCTCCCTGTAAAGGAAAGGAGAAAGGCTTTATTTTACATGTTCCTCACAATTAAGTTCTGATCTGTATTCACCCAGTTGAAGGTTAGAAGCAACTAATAGGGACTGTAAAATATCATCCCTTCTCCCCCCAGCAGCCTACTATCAACAATACAAGAACAGCCACATAGATAAGAAAGAGAGGAGTTGAGCTATTTTATTCCCTTTTCCAACTCTGAGGAAAGGGTGTATGTGTATGATGGCTCTGGAACTACCTTCTTCCTGCAACACTTAGGAGAAAAGACCTCACATTTGAGAAAACTATGTATGCAAAGAAGATTAAAAAAAATATAGAAATATTTCTCATCGCTTAGTACTTAAGCGTGTTATTGCTTCCATTGCCTTAATGGACACTTAGTGCAGGTTCATAATAATCTTAAATAACTAAATGTCTGACAATAGATATCAAAGTTTTAGCACAAGTGCACACATATTATTACAGGTTCTACCAGAGGTAATTCTAAAAGAAAGAATGCTTGAAATACAGTCTCTTGCTTCAGATCTTATTTGATGTCTACATGTTGCAAAGGGAACATCACAGGCAATATCTAGGTAATGAGTACTCTGATCACCTCCGAAGTGAAAAGGTAGCAGGATGTATTACTGGGTAAGGTATGTGGGCACAGGTGATTGGCATATGTGATATAGGTAAGAATGATGAAGGGGACTATTTCCCTTCCCACAATGTTACATACCTGTAGTGTCTAACATCCAATAATTTCTACACGATACCCCATGTACTCTAGGTGGGACACAGCAAGTGAGCAAGCACATTTTTAAGAAAAAAAATCTTGAATGCACAACACAAATTTTGTGGTAAATTGATGGAAAGTGTCATGAAGTTTGACAAGCTATTTGAATAGCTATATCTTTTAGTATCGTTATCAGTCTTTACCAGCAGTGTAATTGAAAATTATATACCTTCCTGTCATTTTCAAAAAGTGTGATATAACTCTCATTGGTATTCAAATCATTTTTCTCAATTTGCATGGCTATAGAGAACTCAGTGAGTTGAGCTACAGGTTCAGGAGCTCTCTAAAGCTGTGGCTTGTACAGTTCTGGACCTCTATGAAAGTTATGATTCCCTCTTAAAGAGCTCAAAGCTTAGGAGAAATTAAGTGCACATTTTTGCACATTTCAGATATCCCCAAAAATCTTTATGAATGGAAAAGGGTCAAGCAATAGCAGAAATATCTGTCAGAAGTAATCATTGCAGAAAGAAAAAAAAAAAGCAAAAAAAACCTCCCTCGTGAAAAAATAAAGTTGGCAAAGTAATAATCAAATCTGAAGAAAAAGTTATGGTAAGTACATATGTGGGTTTCGAAAGTCTCCTTTCAGTCATATTTAATTTTGATCCCTTTAGCACATTTGAGGTTAATGTCTTCCACTCAAAAACAGGCAGAGGTATATATGATCTGTGCAGACAGCACGGAAATGACAACACTACTAGCTTGAGGTGAGCAACTATTATACATTTTTAAGATTGGCAAAAAAGAATTAGGTCTTTTTTCATATAGCTTTAAACTATGCAAACATTGACTAAACAGAGAGAAAAGGTTGTATCAAGGTGATTCACTACAGAATGCATAATGCAAAAAGTATTGCTAAGTAAGGGTAGGGAGGGGAGAGATGTAATTACTTGTCCTTATCCAGCTTAGATACAAAAATCAATGGATTTATTCTGTAGATATACCACATCTGTCCTACATCTGCTCTGTTGGTCTTAAAAGACATGTCTAAAAACTGAAGGCTGGGGAGTTCTTTTGAAGATCCAGATACAAATTTGTCAGTTTCATGATCATATGTCATGAATGGACTGGAGCACAAACCAACATTTCTAGCTCAGTTGCCATTGATCCCAACACAAAGCATTGCTACACCTGTGACTTTTTCTCAATACAGTTTTCAATGTGAAGTGCTGGGGCCTGGGCTGTGGGCCCTGAGTTGAAATTGACCTATGGATGAGTCACAACCCAGCAACATGTTTTGTTCCCTAAGTGATTCCCCAAGGCCCCAGAAGCAGAACCTGGCCCAGCTGTGTGAGGCCCTGCCTTCCCCCAGGTGATCATGGTTGGAGTGGTGGGTGAGGCTAGAGATATATTAACCAGGAATCAACCAGTTTGGGAGAAGCAACAAGAAGCTGATCAGTTTGAAGAGAGTTCCTGCTGGGGGCAGCTTGCTGAGCTCCCTCTCAGTGGTGTGTTCCCCTTGCCTGATTTAAGATGGAGAAGAGCAAACAGATGAAGAATAAAAGATGAAGTTATGCTGAGGGGATGTTGCTGAGTTTGGTGTTGGCCTGAGGAAGAAGAGAGCTAGCAGCACACAGTGTCAGTATAAATGCATTTTACTGTAATAATGGATGCACCATTGGTATTGTAAGACCTGGAGCCATGACTTGACTTTACACCATTTAAACATGTAACAACTGAATCACCCAGTACTCTTTTATAGCTGTGCTTTTTTTTTTTAATATACTTTTTCTTCATTACTTCTAGACTGGATGTGTTCCAAGATGTCTTAATGATGTACTTTACAGAAATACTTTGTCCTCCATAGTCACTCACAGAATTGAATACCTCTTATCAAGAGTCTCACTGGAGTTTTTCCACCTCAATAGGTGATCATATATAGCACTCTTCCTCCCAGCCCCACGCCCACCACTATTTCTTTACATTAATCTGTCTTTCAGTTACAGTTTTAATTAGATGCTCCTAAGGTTGTTACAATTCCAAACATCATAGAAAGAATTTTTAGTTGTCCTAAAATTTTACATGACCATAGATTTGAACATGAAAGACAAGACACCAGCCTATTTATTGCCTTATATCACTACTTATGTCCTGTGAAATACAGATAAAATGCCAATGATATCATGAAGTGCATTATCATCTACCTGAATACATGAGTAATCTTCTTTCTTTTCAGAATGCTCCTGCTATGCATATAAATTTGTAGTCTTTTTAATATTATTATTATTATTATTATTATTATACCTTTTAAAGAAGTTAACAGATAAGAACATTTCAATATTGTTAACTAGATAACTTTTATCCCCAAGGCACAATAATTTACTTTTACTGTACCTTAAAACTATTTCTCCTCACTTCTTCTTTCACCTATTGTTTATTTTCATCCCTTTCACTGGGCAGCCACAGCACAGACAAAGCTGCTTCAGCATGCAGCACCAGTGAAGGGAAAAGAACATTTTTGAAGAAGGCGGGGAATTTCCAGAGCATATTTACAGCTAACAGGAAAAAGTATTTCCCAATGTCAGCAAGACTGGTATAGAAAAGTCCCGTCCCCTCTCTCAGCAGATATTTCCCCATTTTTACTGAGACAAAAATAAAGAAATTGTCTTTCTATACCTTATATAACAATTTTTAGAAGTGAGAGCATTTTGAATTTAAGGTGCTTGTTAATGCCTTTGTTTTCCAATTGTAGAATATTCAGGCTTTTATTGATTGTGTTGGTAGTTATAAGGACCCATACTAAGTAAGAAATACTAAATAAGTAAGAAAATAAGGAATTTTAATATGCATTCAATATTGTATGAGGAATTTATAAAAAATAAAGCAGATTTTTATATTAATATAAGAAAGAATAAAGGCCATATAGCCATTACGAAAATAAAGAGGAAGATAAAGAATAAGAAATAATGTAAAAACAATATTGGAATAGCAAACTTCCACTCCTCAGACACTCTGCATCAGCTGCACATCAAGAAACTTACAGGTGTTCACTCTAATGATGGTAACATAAGAACATGTGTTTTCTTCAGGCCTTTATGTTTTTAGGATATTAACCTAGTGTGGTGCCTTTAAGTAGGTCAGTCTCAACACACTCCTATTTTCAGTGTTGGATTCACTTAGCAGGAACAGTGTCAGCGATCAAAATATATCTATTTCAGGCAATGTGAATGTTTGTTATAGGTAACTCACCTTTTAGCAATTACCAGCTGAAGTGGAAAATTTTGATAATACAGTTACCTTATGAAACAGAGCTGTGTTCCATAAACACCCTGGGCAAGTACAATAGGGCTAGAACAGGTGTTATCTTAATATTCCTCATCTGTATCTGCTGGCAAGTCTGGTTACCTTTGCACACTCATTTGATGTGGTCATTCAGGGAAATCAGTGCAGATGGTGTGTCACTCCATATGCACTTGCCAAAGATTTTTTACAATTGAAACCACTGCCTCCAGCCAGTTTGAAAGCTCGGTGTAGATTACAACTAGAGTTTAACTTAAAACTATTTCTGAGTGTATCCTCAGCACATGAGGGAAAAAGACTGAATAAAACACAGCTTAATCCACAAGTATAGAGAAAAAAAATAAAGAGAGGAGGAGTCTAAGGGTGTATCCTCAAACTTATACATACTTTAGTATCTTACCATATATGTTTGCCTATTTTTGGTCTCATTCTCAGTTTATATAGATTGTTTTCTGAAAGATCTAGAACATTACTTTGTATTGAAATTTTGGGCCAATATTCTTAGAAAGCAATGAATATCTCCGGTACTGTCCCAGTAATGGAAATATAAAAAAATATTACTTCCTATTTACTAACACAATAAGTGTGGTTTCTGCTAAAAACACTGTGCAACATGGTAAACAATAAAAGCAGGGGAAAATACATTAAAAGGGGAACAGATAAGTAGAGGATTTTTTAATTTCCATTTCATTTAGAATTTTGGTCTGCAATATTTTGTACTTTGCAAAACATCAGACACCATTTTAATGAATGACTGGCAGTATGACTGCTTTCTATTTAAATTCTGTAGTGACTAGGAATGTATATGGATTTTTGTTTTGATTTTTTTACATTCTGTTGCTCCAACTGTTTTCAATATATGCTGATACAAATACACTGCAAGAGTAACGGAGGCAAACCAATTCCAACCAAAGGAATGGAGACTGACAGAACTTGTAAGAAAATGACAGTTATTTTGCCATCAAAATTGTTGTTCAAACATGTTCTGCTGATTTGTATTTTTTTAGTTTGTTTTGTTAGAGCTGTCTTAAAAATAGTCATTTTTCATTAAGCTGTTTTAACTATTTTGAGACATTTCTACTTTCTTGGCCTTCAGCTAATGCTGAATCATGCTCTTATGATCCACCTTATGCACTGGGTTTCTTGGAGAATGGTGATGTGATTTTTTTTCTGACTATTCAGCAATATTTGATCTTCAATGTTAACGAATGAGTCCTATTCAGAAAGCTAAAGTGATATACATAACAGTCAATAAAGAACACTCACCTACTGTCAGTTGTCCAGTTAACTGTCCCATGTGATTTCTCGCATTCACTGTGACATTTCTGTCAGATTGTAAGACCAGTGGACTATCCTGGGAAACATGTATAAGATAGTAAATGAGAGAACAAAAAATTGAGGTAGAATTAAGTTAGAACTAAATATAAACATGCATGCTGAGAAGAGAATTGTGTAAAATATAATAGCTTTTTTAACAATTTCATAAATTATTTACAAGTCCATTTTTTATATAAAAGAATAACAAGAATACTGTTTTAAGCTTAAAACCTTTGTGTATAGAATCCTTGCTGTAGAAACCAAAGTTGTACTTAACATATATATTGGCCTTTATTTCCTGAGGATATTACAAAGTTAAAAATTCAAAAAGCCTTAATGTAATTATATTTCATTAGCCTTTTTTATATATTGCTAACATATAACTACCCAAGCAACACTATACTACATTAATCTGTTAATCTGTACAACCTATATTATTTGAATTGCACTTACTAAAGCCTTCCAAACACAACTGTGAAACTCTGAAGGTAAAATTTATTATTATTCTCAAAAAAGAAAGAGAGAGAGATCACTAGAAGGTGAGGTCATATGACAACCCTGACCCACTGGCAATAGTACCTGATGGTTGCCATTAGTGATCAAGCTGAATTAGCACGAAGAGAAACACTGTATGATGTTAAGTACAGTCTGAACATTTCTGGAGCCAGTTTGCAGAGTGAGTACATTGCTCCCAGCATCCTACTAGGTTTAAGCTTTAGAGGAATGTTTATATATATGCATAGGCACATCCTGAGTCCAAAGCCAGCTTAAGGAATCTCACAAATGAAGATAAGAGTTGAATATTGCTACTTGAAGAATGAGGAGCCAGATCCATTCCTCCAGGGAAAGGACAGATGCACAGGAAAGGGGAAGAACTTCAACAGAGAGCCAAGAGAAGCCCTGCCTAAAAAAATAGTTTACTGATCATGCTGTCGTTGGAGAGAGGTGAGTGTATGAAAGGAGGGAAAACTAGGATGGTGGTCTGCTGCCACAGAGAGGCACCTTCCTCCCTGGAATCACCTGATACTGCACTGTTCTTCTCCTGAAACTTGCAATGAAACCATGTGTGCATTAATGCTTCCAGCAGTTTGCCAGCACTTACCTATACTTCAGTAAGTTTTTTCAACACCAGTAAGACACCTGACAGAAACAGCTGGGGAAATGCCTTAGGCAGGAATAACTAAGGGCTAGGAAAATATTTCTAAAAATTATGATATACACGTCCTATTCTTAGATTCTTTCCTGGGCATCCATTATTGGTCATTTCTGGATTAAGCATATTAGGTTAGATAGACTTCTTCTGTGTGTGTGTATGTGTGCTGCAATATAATGGTTGTTCCTATTCTTGAAAGTTGTTTTAAGAGAAGGAGTTACGGAGTCATATGTAAGGATTTATTTTTACCTGAATGATACATTCGGTTTGCACTTAAATTTTCTATACCTTACAATCCTTTCCTTTGAATCCAAGGCTTTCCTCTACAAGAAACACTCTTCACAGTTGTTTTCACTATGATTATTAACTTTAAATGATACTCAGTTCCCTGGGAAGTCTGAAATTATTCTGAGCTAATTTCTAAGAGCTCAGGTGTGTTTCATCTCTCACTGGACCATGCTATGACCTCTCTAACAACCTGCCAATTAGCTCTGCATCATGGAATCTGGCAGATGAAAGTCACAATTTGGCTTGTCCATCTTTCTAGATAAAAAGCTGTAATTATCAGTGAGACACTGTGTTCAATGTGACTGGTTTGAGCTAAACATGCGATGCAATCAAGGGAGCTTCTGGCAACAAAAGCAGCTGCTAAGGACCTTTTTCTCAACACTTGATTTAATTTCCACTTTCCTTATGGTCCTTTGAAGATCATTAGTCCAGGAAACTGCTGCTCTGGGAAAGCTGATAGCTCTTGATAGCTGCATGGCCAAAGTATATTTTTAAGGAGCCCTTTTAACTTTTGCTTAGTCAGTATTTGGAGTCTTCTCGGTTAAAATAATCCCACTCTTAGCAAGAGAGGGTACTGCCATATCTATTTTTGCCTGCTTAGCTAAGGGTTTGGTAACTTACACTTCTAAAAATTGTTCATAGTCTGATCTGAAGTTTTCTTTCCTTTCACCTTAGGAAAATAATTAACAAGATTCTCAAGCTAAAATCTACCTCTCATGTTTCTTGTGCTCAGGCTGTAATTGTAAATGACTTTGGGTATCAAATACTGAAGTACAGGATAATGAAAGATTGGGTGAACCAAGGCTTTTTTCTTCTCCCTCCCTTGTCTTATTTAAAAGATAAAAAGAGGGATGAAGAAGTTAAGAACTTAAATCTACATTCCTTAGTTCCTTGATGTTAAACAAAGCTGCAAACTTAAATTCTGGACCAAAGAAAACCCAGTGGCAAAATGCCTGTCAATTTAAGCAGTCTGACACTGTTTATCTACACTTTGTTTTCCACAGGAAGTGACTAAAGACAGAGTTCAAAGTAATCAAAGGTGGAATTATAGATCTGTAAGATGGGCATTAAGTGAGATGAGTGTCAGTCATATGAATATAAATATATCTAGTGAATAAAAATGTTGGATAATTTTCTCTCTGGATCACCGGATCTACTACTTTTTTTGATGTGAACTTCAGCTTGCAATTTAATAAACTTGATAGCCCACAAAATACTTTACATTCAGATATCAGAAAGAAAATAGAAGTATGTCATCATAATGTTTTCCTGGAAATTAGAAATTAAAAAAAAAAAAACAAACACAAAGAACAGGAAGAAATATTGGATGATTAAGCTCTCCATATACTGTGGAAGTATTTATATGTAAAGAAGATATGTTCTGTAGTCAGGCAAGTTTAGGAACAGGCATAGTTACTTTCTTGATATAATTTTTTAGGCTGATGTCACCCAACAGGTAATAAAGTCTTCCTGGGTGCATCTCTCATAGACGTGCTCACTGCTGCTGTCCGGTACCAGTGTAGGAGCAGGGCGGACCCTGCAGCCTGAGTGGTGGCTCTGGGCAGCTGCATCAATCATGGTGTTTACAGAGCTTAGAGAGGCCATGGCTTTCTGCCAGCTGTAAAACATCCCTCCCTGGCCAGAGCTTTCAGAGGTTTGGGGGTTTTTTAAGATTATCCTTTAAAAAACAAAATATCTGAGGTAAAAGATTTTATTTGGGGAACACAACTTTCTGTGGTTTTCCCCCATCCTTAATGAATCACATGTATCAGAGTAAGAACTTTTCACTTCAAATATAATTTCTCCTGATTTAAATTCTGTAATGAACTGTAATCTTTTATATCTGATGTATGACACATTAACACAGAAATGTCTTTGATGTTACTAATTCATTAGTAATTTCTTTTAAAAAAAACACATATAATTTTATATGAAGCTTAGTAGGCTGTATATACAACCTCTCATTAACTGAACATTTGAACTTTCTATTTCTGTTATGTAAATGTGGTCTTCAGAAAGAGGTAGTTAATGACTTGTGGTGCAATTTCAAAAGTTATACTGTAGATAACAAAAAGCAAAATAGTGAAAACATTCTTACAGTTACATAGAGCTTTTAATAATAGAAATATGTTAATAACTAAAATATTGTAGAGGGATGCTCTCAGGGCCATGAGGGCACCACTAGCCCTAACCGGCCCTGTTCAACCTCCCTGGGGCATTCCTCACTCCTGGGGGACCATTTCAGTCCAGCCCCATTTGAATCCCTCCTAACAGGGTTATCCCGCTTTGTTTCCTCAACCCCCTGGGTAGCAGTCAGCCCTCACTGCTCCCTGACACAGATGAGGACCGCAAGAACAAGCTGATGCTTACGGTACTGTATGAGATGACTCCTGTTATAAACCCCAAAATGTTACAACTTCAACATTTTCAGTAGCGTATTAAAGGCAAACCAGATGAACATGATGTTACTATAGCCACATGTTATCTGAAACAGATTTGCAGCAGGGATTCATAAAGGGAAAAATTAACAAATGAATTTAGAGTTTATTTTCAAAAAAACTTTCTTGAATCTGTATCTTGAATTAGTTATAAAGACAATGGAAATTTTGAGAGGGGAAACAGTTGTTTGTTTTGGGTTTTTCTTTTTGAGTAAGGATTAATGTGCACTACTAATAAATATCAATTTTATTTTGAGAATTAGATGAGCAGATTACTATAAGTTTATTAAAGATCAATAGATTGCTTTATAAAGTCATTTGACTAAAAACCATTCTGCATTAGCAATCAGCAAAACTTATTTTTTTACAGATGGTTCAATTATTTTTAACATATTTTGGACAAATTTCATGCCTTTTGTACAAAATTCAAATAGTAAATCCCAGCTAATTAGCTCAGTTTTTAACAGTATTTCCAAAATGCACCCTCTAAATTAGAAACAATTTAGGTGAAGCAATTTCACTTGAGTTAGTTTAATATAACATTAGTTTACTCTAGGTGAGATAGTATCTTTGTTTAGTCCATATCGGGGCTAAACTATAGCAGTTGCTCTATCACCCAATGACCCCTCCCCAGCAGAGGAGGAGGATTGGAAAAAGGAGAGGAAACCCACAGGTTGAAATCAAAATGGATTTAATGAAACAGCAAAGCTAATATCAATGTCAATATAAAGTATACCGAGCTCTACTCAGCCCAGCAAATGTAGGGCAATCACAATAAATGGGAAGGCAATCCTCAGAAGAAGGAAAAGGAACAGGATCAAGATAAGCCCAAGCAGAAGACTTCCTTTCAGAAAACTTCCCCCTTTATACTAACCATGACATTTATGGGATGGGATACACCCGTAGCCAATTCGGGTCAGCTGCCCTGGCTGACTCCAAACTGCTAACAGCCTGCAGCCATAGGCTGGCCTTTGATTCTACCCCAGTGAAACCAGGACAGATGGTATGCTATAATTAAATATAATACCAGATTTATGCTCAGAACACAGTTAATTATGATAACACCACCCACTTTGACACTCTTACAAACAGTAGCAATACGTATACTGTAGCTTTTAGTGCCAGCACTAGTCCTCTTATGATTTGATTCCTGTGCCTGGGCAAACACACCTCTTCAGGTTTCTGGACCTCCACACAGTTTTATATATATGTAAAAAGCAATGCAATAAGTAGTCAGGTTTCTAGATCTTCCAACTCTGTTGGCAATTTGTGAGAGGATCTAAGGTTATCTACTACTCTGTTATTTGAGCCCATCCCTAGTATGGCCTGCTATTTATGACAGGGTTCTTGCAACAAACTCACACTGATAAACTAGTGACTCAGAATGACCATTGTATTTTCAAGGTAATTTTGCATTTAAAAAAAAGCCAAGAAAAAAAAAAAAAATCAGTATTGCTGAGAAACTCACCATTGCGTCCCCCATATCCAACCACAGAGTGGCTGTGCATTGCAAGACTTTAACAAAGACAGGGTGTAGGGTTATGCTTTGA
>VYZX01004464.1:20546-38410 GCA_013401335.1 Brachypteracias leptosomus | reverse complement strand
CCCAAACCATTCTATGATCTCCGGTTAGATCATGGATCTCACCATACCAGGAGGGATCTGCCATCTTTTTGGTGGGGCATCCCTCTGTGTGCTGAGCAGAAAGCAGTGGCATTATACCCACTGGCTGGTCAGCCAGAGAAGGACCTCTCCCTACCCCTTTGTGCTGTTCCTGCCTCACCAGCCATGGTGGGTGAGGTGAGGAGCAGAAGGCTCCTGCCTGCCTGGTGCAGAGTCCAGCCAGGCTGCTTGGCTCCGCTGGGCGCTGTGCCACAGCCTCGCCGAGCCAGGGTTTTTCTCTAAGGAACTAAGGGGATTAGGCTTTTAAGAGGAAATCTAAGAGGATTGCAGATTTAAGAGATGGCCAAAGGGGCACATTTATAGCTTTTTAATTAAAAGATATTTTGGCTCGAAGGCCAGAAGGATTAAGGAATCGGTAAAACCAAGTTAAATGTCAAACGCAGGGTTAAACCACAAATTAGGCATATTTCTAATGGATCTTTAGCTTCTAACTTTTTTTTTTTCCCTGAGATTAAACAATTTGTAAAGCTTATTAAGGTCATCTCCTATCAATCTTCCTCTTTCACCACTCCTCTCCTCCTGTCCGTATTTATGGCATTACAAATATATTTAAATCCAGCACAAGAATTTGGATGACTGATTGTATAAGAAGGAGCACCTTTAACAGACAATGTCACGCTCATATTTTTAAAGAAAAATCTTATATTTTGTGAAAGTAATAACTAAATCTACATTTTTTGAGCATAGCTGTGTTTGAATATTTAAATGGTGTGGTCTTTTTTTTTATTCCTTTTATGTCTGCTTATTTTAAATGATCCACAGTATATGAAAGTCAAAGGGAGAAGCAAAGTATTGATCAGATTATACAAGAGGAATCCTCACAGGCCTAATGCAAAAAAACTGTTCCTAATTTTCTCCATAAACCTCTTGTCGTTATACTACTGAGTCATGTAACATTACTTGGAAGTGAAAGTGAAGGTGTTAAGTCAAAAGAAGTAATTTTAAGTTTTTAATTATTCTACAAGTTATGCCCTACAGCACATTTTCTTAAAATTGTACCTTTTGTTCAGCACTAAACTGCATGAATTACTTAGAAGTCGGGCAGATCAATATCTCAGAATGTCTTACAAATAATAATTTAATTCAGCCGGGATTTTTTTCTGTTGTTGCCGTTCATTCACCAACCTTTTTTTCTCGCAGCGTTAATAGCAAAAATCAGCAAGTGAAAGGAAAGGTCTCTTACCGAATGCATCTGTGAGTTCAAGGACACAGCTAACGGTGGTGTGACGATCTTACCACAGAACTGTTTCCTAGCACAGCAACCAGGACTGTCTTGTGTTATGGCATCTGATGCCTAGAGTCACTGGAGATGTCACCTTATATCTTACCAGTTGTATTGGTCACCAAGTGCACGATCATTGCATCTGTAGCGTATTTCCATAGTGGGGCTAGACACCCTAGACATGCTCTACAGCCCAGTGGGGATATAACCAGTAAGAAGACACTACCCACTACAGATGTGCATTAAAGGAATTTGGACCATTGCAACCATCTTTGTCCTTGGACGTTTTCATTATTCCAGAACAGTGGAGAGACTTCTGGTCAATATGCTGAACGCATTGACAGGCATGTCAGGTACTCACCTATACATGCACGTGTGCACTGTTCCAAATGCAGAGTTGCTGGCTGGATGACCTGACTAAAAAAGAAAAACTATTTTCAGTATCCAATACCTCTTCATTTGCCATTTTATTTACTGCAACCTAATTTTCTCTTTGGAATGAAGGCCACAGAAAACCTAATGAAAAATCATTTTAAATAACATTTAACAGCTGCTAGCATCTTGACACTTTCAAAACAAGAAGGGGGATAGGTGAATATTACTGAAAATGAATATTTCAAGTATATCATGGGCAAAATTTTACAGGGTGAGCATCTATGTGTGGCAGATGTCTGTATCTGCTTGTGGTTTCAGTAAACTATATTATGTTAAGGTAAATTTGTTAGGCTATGCTCAGTCAGGTGCATCTGTAAAATCATCTGCTTTGAATATCTTTTGATAGTATCATCACAAGGTTAAAAGGCAAAACCAGCCAGGAGCAGAAAAGGTAAAACACTACTTGGGCAGTCCCCAGATCCTCTAATTTTCTGAAATCCAAAGTAGAAGATAAAATAGTGTTGCATGCTTCCTTAAATTTCCACCAAGGGATTTTTGTCAGGACACTGCTCTACCTTTAGAGCTCCTCTGTCTGCTTGCATATTGCTTGGTCCAGCGCTTACATCACCTCCCTGGAACTGACTTTAATCCCTGCCACCCCACTGCTTGCTGCATGGCAGAGGGTAAGTCACTCAGAGCTGCACAGGGCTCTGCTTTCTCCTTTATGACATTGCCCGTATATCCAGAGTAAAGCTAGGATTTACCCTGCTGTAAAATACAGTGCCTTTTGACCCTATCTCTCCACACACCTCGGCTTGTGAAATTCTCATATCAATCCTAAAGCAAAAATATTGCCAGACCCCTTTATTTGTGAAGTTCTTTGACCTTATGGGATGAAAAACATCTAAAAATATGTTCATCTGCTGTTTGCTGTCTGTGATGTTTTGAATAGATGGTGCAGTCAAGCTCGCTGTGTTTTTGCTTGCCGTTTTAATGCAGATTTTGTTCAGATTTGTGTTTACTGCTAGCAGTCAAAGGTTCTGGAATTTCAAACACAAGTGTTCCTACTGTTTTAGTAACAGCACTTCAGTGTCTAGTCTAAGGATAGAGCTGGACTGAAATGACATTGAAGTATTGAAAAACTTATATTATTAACCACAGCATCACCGTTTCAGAGGAGAGGACCCCCAGGCCTGATCACTTTAGAAACACAGTGTCTCAGCAGGACTGGCTGCCTGGGCTGCTCTCCAACATCTGGAGCAAAGGCTTCCAGCTCCACCTTTGCTGAGCATGGATCTTATATACTTAAAAATCTCTTGCCCAGGTTGTGATTTGGCACTTTCTTGTTTTCCAAAGAATCCCATTACCTGCCACCAGCCCCGTCAGTTGTGTCTCAAAGTATTTTTCTTCTTAAAAGGAGTAACAGAAGAACCTTCCCTGGGTGCCAAATGGCTCATCTTGCTCTCCTGTCCAACAGGAACTTGGGAAGCCTGAATCTTGCCCCAAGTTGTGTTTGCAGTTGCACAAATCTAAGCCACTATTTAATTGGGGTTACTTTAGATTTATGTGAGTACAGCTGTGTGGTACGAAAGGGAGCTTTGTACATTTTGCCTTGATCCAAGCGTTACATGTGCAGGTTAGGGTGGTGCTTGGTTCTTCCAGGATGTTTTTCTCTGTTAGCTCCTGCTGTGCTTTTTGCAGAATCAGTCCTGCCAATATGTGGGAGGATAATTCCATATCGATTCCTGATTAGAGTTTTTCACTTAATTTTCTTGTGTTACATGTATATTTACCACATGCTATATATAAGTGAAAGTCACAGCACCCTCCTACTTTCTTTAACAATTTCACCCTGTATTGATAGCTATTACTTTTGTATTGATCTGTAACAGGCAGACTTTAGTTACAGTGTAATGATTTCATACCAATAACATCAGTCTATGAAACAGTCAGGTAGAACAACCTAAACCACATAAAAACACCTGATTAACATTTTATACAACACTCTTCTGAAATAGACTGTACTGGATTTTAACATCTGGTCCCCAACAATTCTTTCAGAAGTGATAACTTTTTTTTTTCCTCTTTGTAAATGCTGGCCATTTTTTCACCAAGTTTTTCATCAGGGCACAGCTGTTGCTGCAGAGCATCGTGTATTCTCATCTGAAATGCAACTGCTGCTCGCTTCTGTTTGCTTCTACCTGACATCATTTTGCATCGGGTACAATTCAAAAAGACAAACATCTTCATGTGCTTTAAAAAGGCATCTCATCAGCATTTAGAAAAACAGCCTTTTATTTGTGCTTATATAATAGCTACAAAAAGATGCTTCAGTCCTGTGTCTCCTGAACAGAAGTCTCGAGCAATTTCTCTTCTTAAAGGGACGGACAATGGAACAGGCTCCCTTTGTATGAACTTCTACTTTCAGACACAATGTTTGGCTTTTAAAATCGAGTCTTCAACTTCCCAGTGTAGCTGATTCACTTAAATTGGTCAGTCCACAACCATTCACAAAATGTTGTTGCTTTGTTGTTGTTTGGGTTTTTTTAAAGTACCCCAGATAAAAGGTATTTTTGGAGTACCAACTATGTTTACTGTTAATTAGCAATTAGAATCTTTGTGTATCAAAAAATATACTACAAAATCTTGATCTAAAAAAACTATTTTTTTTTTATCCAAAACAATAGTTATCTCCATTTAACACTGCCTTTTGAACATGGTTTCAGTAACTATTTGAAAGATAATTCTAGTTTTCCAAAGTTGAGCAGTTTTCGTGTTTTTGAGAGTTTGGGTTTGGTTTTTTTTAACTGTATGAGAATGCTGTATGTATTTGAAGTTTCCCAGCCCTGCATACCTGCAGCCTGCTAGTTTTTGCGTGTTTCAAAATGATCATTCATGAAAAGTTCACATTCATGAAGTGGGAGCTGTATGTTTTTGATAATTCTGTTCTGGCTTTGTGCAAACACATGGAACTGTGCAGTGAAGTAGCGTTAGGTGACCAATTCATTTTTCTCATATGCATAAGATTGCAGTTTAGGTAGCAAATTGTGTTATACCTATTTCTTCTCAGCATACAGCAACATGTTTCTCTGCTCCTTCTCTCCTCCCTTTTTCCCATAGAAAAAATAAAACAAATAGGAATTTGTTCAGCATAAGCCTAACTTAGATGAATATGGAAGGGAAAATTTTAAGAGAGCCCTATTCATTTAACAACCATTTCTGCTCAGATTTTTTTCAGGTTACCTGAGGATTTATTTTTATAAATATTGTCATTTAATGGTAAAAATAATCTAATAATGAGCTCTACCTTTGAGAACGTGAGTGAAGGACAGCAGTGTTTAATATAAAGTTTAAATTTGGAGTAGCATGTTTTTCTGTAAATGGGGCAATAATTACCTAAATTTGAGAAGAAAGACTGAACTTTACAACATTTACTGCTTTCCTCATTTTCAGTGAGAAATGAAGACCCTCTTGTATTAGCCTCCACTTCCCAATATACTGAGCTTTAAAACAGATAGACAGATAATCCAGTAAGGCTTTTGAACCAAACTCTGCATTCTGGAAGTTTCCAGTGATAGTCAGCCCACTGCAATAATCAATAGGCCATCATTCAAACCTCTGTGGAATAACATCTCTTTAATGGACAGAAAATCTGGGGATCCTTGGAATTTCTGCCTCAGATCATGAACTGACTGTTTTAGCCATCGACTGCATTGTGGACACAGCCAGGATGCCTCAGAAAAATTCTAAAGGTATTTTTGCTGGGTTTTGGTCTCATTTGTCGGATTAGGTATTTTAGCCAAAGTGGACTAAATCCTGTCTCCATTACCACTTTCCCCAGGGTGAGTCATTGGATAACTCAATTCTCTCCTCATCTCATTAGTGGAGGAGGAGGAGATTGGGAATTTTTCAAGGAAACCTTCCCAGTATTCTCAATCCAGTTGGTTTCTCCACTGTTATTGAATTTTTTTTTTCCCACTCATTTTATAGTGTAGCTGAACATTAGGGAAGTCGTAAATCCACATTTAGCTATTCTTGCCAGCCTAGAAGCTCAGCATCTTCATGCCCAACCTACTACAGTCTTTCAGCAGATCCTAAAGTACTTTGGTAAGTTTTAATTAAACTGCAGAACACCCCACATACTTTTATTCCAACTTCACAGAAAAGAAAATGGGCTATCATTAAAATTTGCACAATGAATTCAAGTAAAAATGCCTATGTGCAGGATGCTAACTATCCTAGTTGGTATTCTTCTACTGGGTGAGTTTTTAATAATGTATCTGTAAATGTTCTGAGCAGAAGCAAGGGAACACTGACAGCAATGAAAATATTTCAAAATTATATTTGATAGGCTTTATCATATTTATCTGTTTGTTTTGCTTTGGTATATAAGTATTCATCTGTTCTATTTTTCTCACAATTCAAATTAATTATTTTTCATAGATTCCCAAGATGCACTACACTCCATTTATTTGTTATACCACTGACCATGATTAATGACCAGCCGCAGTTTGATTATCTCATTTTTAATGATCATGATAAATTGTAGCCCATCATGGCAATTTAATATGCTTATCGTGCAAGATCTAAGTCAAAAAACTTAAATTATATCATAATTAGGAAGCACATCTTAGCTAGGAAGCACAAGAATAGTTTGCCATTATAAAACTTGCAGTTCCATGCTTTTGCTGAAAGGGTTTTGTAGCACATCAACCTAGCTGTTCTGTTTTGTTCTGATGGGAATACAGGTCATGATCTTTTCCATACTGCATCTCATACTTTAGGAGGGTCTTTTTGCCAACTCTTTGATTGCAGTTTTCTCCTGAACCTAATTTGTGATTGATGGAGATAAGGAGAGATGAAGAAACAGGCCAGATAAAAGAGCCTGTCAGGTGGCAAGATGAAGCTTAAAAGATTCCTTATGTGGTCTCTAGATTATATAAGATGCATCACAAGTCAGAGTACTGTTTAGCTGTAGCTGCAATATGGTGGTACATTCCCCAGAGCTCAGCTCCATATCATACTGAGAGCTGGTGACAAGCATCACCTCCCTTTTTAGGTCCTGTGTTTTTACATACAGAAAAGCTGTGGGCATGTGGCTAGAGAGGAGCTGCAATGCTTCCTAACACAGGTTCTGATATGGGTGACTGAGATATCAAACGTCACCCCATCAAGTAGTCTAAACTCAACCTCTCTGAATGTCACATTCACTATGACACTTTTTCATGCTTAGTTTCTTCCTACTGTTATGCCTTCCCTTGTCCTGCTCTCTTTCATCGTCCTCTGGGTGACAGCAGAAGATGAGAGCACAGAACAATCAATCCCAGTCCAATATCACCTGTAGCTACACTTGTGGTAGAGTGAATGTTTAGCAGATCCTTTGCAGTTTACCACTTGATCTTAGTTTTTAAGACAACACTAAACGCACGCAGTAATGAAGATGGCGGTTCATCTTTTTAATGATTTTTTTTTTTTTCATTACTGCTATAACATTTATGGTTTCTTTAAATGTGTTTGTCAAATCATCTCTGAAGTAGTATCTTGCACTTGGCAAAATTTTCTTTTGGAATGGTCGGTGTGTTTTTACTTCGCATCAAACAACATCGTGCGCTATAATGACTTCAGAGAAGCATGATCAGCAGTCAGTAAAATTGAAATTAAGTTGTTCCTTGGCTAAGCAAAACAATTTATTAACAGGATTTTTTAAATTTTATATTAATTTTGTCAGTAGAAGTCATTGGATGGTAGTTCTTTAAAACTGATCTCCTGATGTCCAAACTTTTGATGAAGCCAAGAGAAGAAAAATTGTAATACTCCTTCATCACAGAAGAGGTGGACTCTATGAAGTGTTGGTGGGAAGAAGTGGAGAGACAGGAGAATTTGACCTCTCTGCTGTTGCTGGCAAAACAGAGTTCTATCAGGATAAGCTTTTCTTGATTTAGTAAAGTCAGTACATTTGATTCCTAAGAAGGATATGACAGAAATTGCAGAAGTCCTCTAAAAAGGACTTCTTTAATAAAAGTGGGACTTGGCAGAATAGCTTACAGTGGGCATTATTTAATCACAAAAATATATGATTTAACAAAGAATATTTTAAATGGCTTTGACAATGGAGGGAGCAACATCATCTTACGCATTGAGATGCAGAGAGCTCAAAACTCATTTGAGCGATATATAAATTTTTAAGACTAATTTACGAGGTCATTTTTAAAATATTCAGTTTCATTGCCATCAATGTTGTCTTAGTGTTTTGTAATCATAATGTTGAATTTGCACTGCTCTTAGAACTTTAATTACAAAGCCAAATTGTACTAATATCCATTAGGTACCTCCTAATTGAAGCGACATCATATGTCTGATGTGGCAGTACTAATTGGTATAATTAAATTCTAATATGCATCAGTAGACTATTAAAAAGAGAGTTAGGAACATAGGAAGGAATAAGCAAGTTTGTGAAACTTCTCATATCTAAAGTATTCCTATAATGAGAAAGACTGCTGACTATACTTCTTGCCCATTTTATTTTAATTACTATATGCAAAATGTACTGATGTTTTGCTGACTGAAATTCACTTTTTCTGAAGCCTTGTATCAGCATATTTACTAATAGCAAACTTAAAGTTGTTCTTTTTTTAATTTTATTTTCCTTATGTTTTGTGTCCCTAAAATATTTGGTATGAATCTGAAACTGTGATTTGCCCACCTAGGTTTGACTTTAGACTAACTGATGATTTGCTGTATTGCAAAGTTGTATTGTATCTCTTCTTTTTCTGGGGTGATTTAAGTGGATCTTTTCATAGCAATTTGTCACATTTCTGAAGTATGTCACCTTTAACCACTACAGCTTAGAAATCATAATGGCCAGCATTCAGAGCCACATGTGAAAAATCTTCAAAAGCCTGAAATTTGCAGATTTTGCATGTATCTCAAAACATGGAAGATCAGCCTTCAGTTTCATGAGTTCACAGGCAGGAAATATCACTGCTTGGGGAAACCACTCTGCTTCCTTCTGAGATAAAACTGGGAGTTCAGCTGTGTCATACCAGTGCTACCAGTGGAGAAGTCAGATTGTTCTAGCAGCCTCTGTCCATCAGTGTTTCTACAGTCTAGCTTCAGAATGGCATCTTCATTCAAGATGAGTATAGCTTAAGGGCTACTCCTTGGCATGTAGTTTTTATAAGCAAAAATACCATATCAACTCACATACAAGAAATTTATGTACTAAGCACTGACTTTATGAAAAGTAAATTAATCTATTAGTCTGATCCTTCAGATAGTAAATACTGTAGTAATCAAGGTATATAATCTGCAGTTTGTTTGCTGTCTAAACTTGCTGTCAGAAGGAAATTCTTTGATCTTACAGATGGGCTGGGTTCTTTAGCCAGATACAGCAGATTTCAATTGTCTCCTCCTTAAGGTAAAACACCCAAGAATGTGGTTTATCTTCTGCTCTTAATATGGTAATTGATGCTCAATGTCAATTAGACAGTCTCTTCTTTTTGAGGCTGTTTCACATCTTTGCCACTTAGCAACCAGTTTTGAAAGTGACGGGCTTTTTTATAAATATCAATCTTTGGTATTACTTGTAGGAAGAATAGGCCAGTGTTTTGGGCCATACTGATATGTTTTTTCAACTGATTCTTCAATTTCATAGTTCTAACTATAATTTTACAGACTGAATTTTATTTTGTGCATTAACATTTTAGAGACTGTCTTGTAGATGCAGGAGTCTTTACTGATTATCTTTAGATACAGTATGATTTCCTACAAAGTTAAATATCTAGCTGGCAACTTGAAAACTGTTCAGGAGGGCCTTAAAATATCCACGTGGAACTTCTATATGCAGTTATCTGGAGGGATAAGAGATTTCAGCTTTGAACTGGACACAGAATGGATTAGCTTTCAGGATTGTAAATGAAGCAACATGCAGCAGGAAAGCCCAATCAATGAGTTGTTTAATCAACTGGAGAAGTAGTGATGAATACCAGGGATTCTGTCACTAACTTACATCATTATTAGTACTTTTTTTTTTTTTAAGTAAGGAGAATGTTGTTATATTTTCCTTGAAAATTACTTCTTTCCAGACCACAGAGCTTCTGCTTTGTTGGGTAGTGAATTCAGAAGGAATTGTGTGTTAATGATAAATAATGGAAGGAGAAGAATTTAGGATGTTAATTTTTGAAAATTTTCCTCTCCTACTATTTATAATGCTGTTTTCAAATCTCTCTTTAACAGTACCTATCATTTGAAAATGTTATTTTGTTCTTTTATTTTCACTTCTCCTTCACTTTTATTAATTTTCTCCTTTTTGTTTTCCATTGTGAAAAGTTCTACAGTTTTTCCTTTTCAATCAGGATACACTGGGAATACCTATGATTTTCCTAGCATATGAAATAAAAATCGATGACCACAAAGAGGGTAATGGTGTCTTGTTCAGCAATGTGGAAGATAACACAAAGGCTAAATTACTATAGTAATGGCAGATTCAATAATTGAAATGCCAGAAACAGCAAAATCATAGGCCTATTGAAAATTAGAGAATCTAAAATATTATTTTGCTGATTATTTTTCCACAGCCTATAAAATCTGTCATGGATCTGGAAGCCACACTTGACATACATATAATTTTTTTTTGCTTCTATCTACATCAGGATTGCTTTTGCAGAATTTTTACTATACTTTAATGAAAATGCAGATTGAAAATCCCAGTTGAGATTCCAGGTCCATATTAAATGCAAACAGGAAAATAATAACATTTTGTATGATTAATGAACAAAAGACTCTAACCTATTTTCCTCTTTCATTTGGTGGTTAGTGTAGCTAATAGCATAAAACCATTAAATTGAGGAATTATGCTTTCTGACATTTTCAGAAGTACTCTATGCTTTAAATACTCTGAGCATGTTAATGTAAATGAAAATTGTGTGTTTAATAGAAATATAATGCTATAACCAGGTGTATTTAACCTTAGCCTCAGTTGCTGTAACAGAAGATTTCTGGGTTCAGCTCTATAGTTGTCCCCTGATCTTCATTGACCTTTTCTTCTCTTGAGAACTTCTTCTCAGTTGCCCCTGAGAAACAAGGCTGTTCAGGAAAGTCTATGTTGAGGACATTCTGATGTATCACATGTGACTTTGGTAAATAGCTTCAGAAATCACACAATCATAGAATGGTTTAAGTTGACTTTAAAGGAACCTCAAAGATCACCTAGTTCCAACCCCTTCACCATGGGCAGGGACACCTTCCACTAGACCTGTTGCTGTAAACCTGCTGACTTCAGCTGGAAGTAAACAGTGGAAAATTGAATATGCTGTTTACCTACAGTTTCTCTGTATACCTGTTCAGGGTTTAGTTTCTTCATCTCTATCTTAGTTATGTAAGATGTATTTTGCAGAATGATTGGTTGTGTATCATGATTCAGTTGCATTTTCATGTTTTCAAAACTGCTCCCATTTTCCTTTAAACATTTATCGTAATAAATGATGTTCAAAGAGCTGGACTAGCTGTTTCAAAGCTTCTTAGGTTTGCACTTCCCTAAAGTTGGATCACTTGCTGGATGCCTGTGATCAGCACACAGTGAAAGAGAAAATGAACTGCGTGGGATGAACAACAGAACGTTGGATTTTCACAACTTACTGTGCAGGTGTTGTGTATTGCATGTTTCTGTGATTGGCTATATGGGGAATGACTGCAAGAGAGTCAGGCTGATACTCTCCTGAGAGCAGCTGGAGATGTTTTGGCTGGAAAATATCAGAGAGTTCACTGGAGTCAGTGAGAAAACCTGGGAGAGAGGGAGGGGGTAAGTAGAGATCCTGCAGCATGACTTGCATGCTCCTGAATGAGTCGAGCAGTCCTTATTATTATTTCTTTCTGTAATTTGACGAAACAGCAACAACCAGGTTTAGAATTTGGAAGCCATGTCTCCTTCCAAAAGGTGTTCTACCTGAAAGCTTCTGCCAACTCAGCATCCTACCAGAGTAAACTTTGAAGAATTTACAAAATAATAGTAACTCTCCAGAGGATCCATTATTTATCAAATTTTCCTTATAAAATTCAAAAAGTACTCATTTTTCTTTTAGCAGATCACTGAAAACAGATTTTAAAAGCAGTTAGGCAAAGTAGCTAATAGAAGATTTGAACATCGGGTAAAACCACCTCTCTCTTCTTGTGGGACTCCTTATTCAATCTTAAACAGTGAATGCTGACTTTGGGTATGTGACAGCCCAACACATTTAACGTTTAGTTAGTCCTGCTAGGTGCTAAAACCTGCCCACCCCATTTTAATTCAAATGACTGGAACAAAAGCATTCATAGGATGCCTTGGTGCTCACAAACATTAGATGCTAGAGAGAAGTGAAATGAAGCTTTTTATGTACAAGGGAGTGGATGGATCCCATCACTTTCAAATATTCATGAATGAACTATGTTTGGCTAATTCCAGAGGAGTAAAAATAAGTGGGTTTATTCATCTTTTCATCATTTTGCATTATAATCTCATTATGTGGAAGCCAATTGCTTTTATGTCTTTTAAATTTTTTTTTTCTTTTTGTTTAAGTTATTTCATTGCAGGAGGAGTTCTAAGGCCTCTGCGAGCGGCTGTGCTGCTGTTAAATTTAATGGGCTCCAGCTGTGCAAGGGTATTGTCAGGAAGAAGGAACAAAACCCCTGGAAGAATAAACAGGAAAACAGGATACTTGTGAGGTGTTATTCGTTTATTGGAAGGATGTATCATTGAAGTGATACACGTGTGGGGGTTTTTTTAAGAAGCACTGAAAGCGTGCTTAGTTACACGGGCACGCAGGGTAATTTCATTAAACTGAGACACTATGGTGATGTGATGAAAGATGTACAGTGGAGCAACTGTGAACAGTTGAATATCCTTTCACACATTCTTTGTCTGAAAGGGAATTCAGAATCACGTTTCCCTGTGCATTAACTGACTTGCTTTAAGAAGTTGCCTCAAACAGAAAGTCCTTCAGCCCCTATCCATGGAGCAATCTCCTCCTCCCCTCTTGCCACCACCATTCTTGATTTGCTCCACGCTGAGCTGCATCATTGGCCATGCCGTATCAACACTGCTGGCTACCTGAAGAGCAAATACCAGCTTCCATCTCCTGTTGCTCCCTCTGCTGCCCCAAGCCTCTATTTCTAATATTTTTAGGAATGATGCAAAATGATTTGGTTACTGCTGTTACTATGTCCCCCTTTCTTGCTCCCTCCCCCCATGACCTGCCTCACGTTGCATTCTCCAGCAGTGTTTTGGTGGGGCAGCTGCTTGAGATCTCTTTGTCAACAACAGTTCCAGCAGCAGGTGATCACAATGACCCACTCTGGGCACGGTTTTCTTGCTGAAGGGGCTGCTGTTGCTCATGATGACATGGATGAGATATTTGTGGTGTTCAGGTGTGTCCATCATGCTCAGGTCCCAGACAGCATCTTACCTGCATCCTCATCCTTGCTTTCGTTACAAGGAATAGTTGGTTCAACACAGCAGAGCATGAAAAGTGCAGTTAAAATAGAGTGTGTATAGGAAGGAGCAAGGGAGATTTGCAATTTGTGTAACATAAAGATATGTCTAACTCCAGATACTGAAAATCTGATGCTTTTAAGGGAGGCACTGATTGCCAATCTTCTGAAAAATCAGTTCCTTCCTAGCCTTTTAATAATGACCCAAAATGTAAGCTACTTTCCTGCTGCCTTCTCTCTAAACATGATTCGTTTCTGCTACCTTACTGATTGAATAAGCTGATCTTGCACAAGCTGGATATGATCAAAAGAACAAGACCTAATAGAGTGTTCCCTGTTTAGCAGTTAACTTGGAAATACCATGAAATATATACTTTTGATTATTTTTTTTCTTTTTTTTTTTTCAGATAACCACTATTACATTCAGAGGAAGAGGTAAAAGTATTTGAAATGAAATATGGAAAGCAAAGCTCCCATGGAGCACTCTTCCTCCAGAAGCAGTTCCAACACTGGGCAGAAAGTGGCATCACAAGACAGAATTGGGCCATTTGATAGACCAGTAGACTTTCTCCTGTAGCTGGGCAAGGGCAAATACATACTTCTGCACCTCTGCTTCACCAGGTACTTCAGGTCATGAGTTAGAGCCATTAAACCTACACACCTGCATGTGACATTTCCAGACAGGTGTCTGGTGTTTTGCACTGCCCCACTTCTTTGTATCCAGTGTATTTCTTTTTCCCCTCGTTGTTCATAATCTAAGTCTGTTCCAGTTTAAAAACACTGCATTAATGAGATATGAGACTAAGACTAGCAATTACATTAAACTTATATTTAAAAATTGATTTTGCCTGGAATTATAAATATCTAATGCATTAACCAAAGTACTACAATTTTTTTTTTTAACTATTATCTTTTGTGTGTAATGTGACTTTGAACTTGCTTTTTAAGAAATACTCATCATGAATACAAAATATTCATCTTCAAACATCATCACAAAAAGATCCATTATTTCAGTATATTTTCTTTCAGCTATGCTTTCTGGTTATTTTTAATACTTAATCCATCATTTTGTGACCTTCACCATGGGAAAGGTAAATGTAAATCTTTCCAATAGCAAAGAAACAAATGGAATGAAAACAAAAACTGTTTTGTTTTGACAGAAATGCTAAAAATTAAAACATAGAATGCAAGGGTAAAGTTCTGCTCCTCAGGGGACTGTCTGCAGACTTCATAGTAATTATTCTTTTTATACGCTTATATTTGAGGATACATAAACAAGACTACCTTCAGACTTTTAAACGGTGTCAAGGGAGAGGTTGCAAACCTGTATAAAACTTTTGATTTATTGTTTTTTCTACCTGCTTAACCTAACATTTATTTTTTTGTAATGCAAGCAAAAACAGATGACTTGCAGATGATTGCAAGGAGAGAGCAACAAAGACCCTTGATCATCTCAGCAATCCACCTCAACAAGATGAGGCACTACTCCATTTTGTGGTGTCCATTTTTTGCCTTCAGTAATTGTGGTTTTTGCTGTTTTTTCTCCTTCCTCCCTACTTTGCAAGGTGAGAAGCAGTGGATGTCTTATGCTGCCTCTGAGTCCGACTGGTTAAGCCTGTTTCATTATCCCTGTCCTGTCTTGGATCAGGAACATAGGACTGAGGATGACTGACTGGGCCTGCATGAGAGTTTTTAATAGCTGATAATTTGTTATCTGGATCTCTTAATCAACACAGGCTCTGTATTTCACTCCGACCTGTACCCTCATTATTGTTGGCAACTGAAGTGGCTAACATGGGGACGTAAATGAGATGTTACTCCTATAGCAAAGCTGGTAAACAGCTGTTCCCTTTCTCCCCTTCTGCCTGGCATCCAGGAAATGTGACATAGGGGTTTTAGTTATGAATATATTGTTGGCATCGGGTTGCTGGATGGCTGAATGCTTGGCCACTGCACAATGAAGAGACATGTGCCTCTAGGATTCGTGCAGCTTTGTTGCAAGAGAAGTGGTAAAACATGCGTATGGTTTTCTGACTAAAACTCCTCTCATCTTTGGTGTGATCTGGATACTGTTTTTTCAGCACTGACCTTGGCTGATGAGGGCTAGAAAGGATACAGTCCCCACACTCATACTGTAGTCATTAGTGATGGAGAGTGCCACTTGAAAGCGAAGCTGTATCAACATTGATGTGGTAGTAATAGTTGTTGCCTCAATTAGCACGTTCTAAGTTATTTCTAATTGGACATTATTTGTTTTCTGTACACATGGGAAAGGAAAGATGATAGGGCTTTCAGATAAAATCCAAGATGGCACAACAGCTATTGTTTGGACCTGTCAGAAATGTTTCCTTCTGGCTTAGCTCTGGTGTTCATAAGTCTGATTCCTTTGCCAGTTGGTACCTGCACTGTTCTCTGACAGGGGTCCAGAAAGAGCATGATCATCATCTATTTACTCACAGCAGACTTAATTCACTGAAACAGCCTCAGTTACAGAGGAGATCTTTCTAAGTTTGTGCTTAGCTTTGTAGAGCACTCAGGGAATCATAACAGACCTTAAACATAAATAAGGAATTACTCATTATTCCTATTATGTTTGGTTTTGTTCTTATCTTCAATTTATTGAATTAGTAGCAGTTATTCCAAATAAGGAAACTGATAGAAAACTGGTAAAAATGAGAAGCCAGTTGACTTTTTTGTGTGTTTGAGTGGCATTAATAACAAGGGACATGTTTCCCAGCAAGCTTGCTCTATAAAAGGAATTCTCTTTGAATAGCAGGAATAACTTCATTTAGTTTTAGATGTGTGACAAGGCTGATGTCTCAGATGAAATTCCCTCAGACTAGCGTACTCAGCGAACACTGAATTCAGGCTGAGACTACATAATGTAAATTTTGTCTAACATGAGAACAAAGGAACTGTGCATCATAAAAGTCAACAGAGTGTTGTCGCTGAAGTTTAAATGGTGTGCATTGCTTTTGAAGCTAGGAAACACAAGAAAATAGTTGCAGTTGGATAGTGTCCATCTTTTCTAATGTCCTTACAGAAATGTTCATTCTGATATCCACCCTTTTTTCCCAGAGGGCGGAACATGGCCTTTGTAGAAGCTCACATAATGAGTAATGTTACAGAAGGTTTTCTAGTACCTGTTCCCCAGTTCTTACACCTCTTCATTTAAGTGTATTAATGTGACTGGATGGAGAAAATTAATATCTATATATATTTTTTAAATCTCTACTTAATGTCATAAGTGGGCTTTGTTTTATGTTATTTATTTTTTACATCACCCTAAAATGTCAGTTGCCATAACAGCAAATGCCACTTTAAGTTTCCATTTCTTTAATTAATTTGCTTTTCATTCTCTGGATTTATGCCACCTGACTTTTTCTTTGAAGACTGTCACAGGTGGAAATGAGATGACATTGTGGTTTGTCTCAGGTGGAAATGAGATGACATTGTGGTTTGTACCACTCACATGGCTTCAGAGTAGGACTTAAGCACTCTTAGATCATCTCTGAAATAACAGTAGCAAATTTTAAAGTACAATTTGGTTGTGTATCAATAAAATTAAAAGAGATAAATCAGGGGTAGGAGCACTAGGCTTAAACAAGTATTTTTAGGACACTTCACTGAGTAGCTAGTAATCTGAAAGAGGAGGAAAACAAGAAATCAGGTGTCGGATAGAGACTTCAGATAGAAAATTAGCCAGAAGTGTTGTAGCATGGTGGGGAAAAAAAAATTAACAAACATTTAATCACTTAGAGGACAAATCAATTTCCACCTACACAGGTATTTAAAGTTCTGCTACTTCCTATACTCAGTATCTCCCCCATTTGTTGGGACTAAATATATTGTAACATAGGATGGTCTAGCTAAAAACTGTTTGAATTAATCTGTTCTAGCTTGCATGGAATTATTAGGTGTGCTCACAGAGGCACTGATAATAGCCTTTGAAATAATAACTTTTCAAATTTTAAATGTTTCATCTTCATTTGCCATACTACTGTCTCCTGTATCAGCTCCTATATTCAGCAATTTTCAAATGATGAATAGAATTGAGATGCCCTAATTAGACCTTTTTATATGTGAGATTTTTAAAAGGATGATCCAGACGGTGGTTTTGAACTTGCAGTATACCAAGAGCACTGTCAGGCACAAGAGTTTTTGTACAGAACCATAGTCTATGATGCTACCTTTTGGGTAGCAGTGATACTAAGCACTCATTGGACAGTAGGACTCTTCACCTGCAAGTGGCTGAAGAAGGCACCAAACTTTGATATACACTTTCCATATTTAGACAGATGCCCTACAAATTAGGGGAGGTGATGCTCAGTGTTGTCTCTGTAAGCTCATTTTAGATTAGGGCCTTTAGTCTACATAACCTACATTTACAAGCCTGTTAGCTTGCATGGGAGACATGGATTCTTGCACCTCATCTCACAACTAGGCTTTTCCTTCACAACATTTATTTAATGGTTCATTTCCCTTGTGTCTAAAATAGCAGATGGTCAATGTTGTTTAATCTCAGCCATGTGATGGGTCTTTGTATTTCTACCTGCAAAAGCAACAATCTCTTTTTTTTTTGTTTCCAGAGATGTAAGTGGGATAGACACTCTCACTTGCAGTAACTGAGATAATTCAATAACATTTGTGTGAAAGAAGTTGTGCATTATGAAAACTACTTCAGATGCAAAAATCTCTTAGAGCTAATGAGGGCTTGTTTTCA
>VYZX01004464.1:1034-20428 GCA_013401335.1 Brachypteracias leptosomus | reverse complement strand
GATGATTCTTGGCCTACTTAGTTTAACTTAATATGGAAGTCATATCAATCACTCCTCTCACCATCTTTATGGCTAAACTCCATGCTGTAGGGAGTCTCCTTCACATGGACTGAGCTGATGCAGAACAGAAGCTGAAATTCATTAGTGTCACTGGGGCTGTAAGAAGAATCACATCATTCTGAAGCACTTAGAAAAAATACCTAGCTCTTGTCCCTCTCATGTTCTACCAAGAGCTCCGGGTTATGAACCCACACTTGCAGAATATCAAGTAGAATACCTTCAGCTGGCTTTAAAAAAATAAAAAAAAAGCTGGCAGAGACTCAAGTCAAAAGTACATTTATTTAATCTTGTCAGCATTCATTTACAATCCAACATTTAAAGGAGACAAGATTAAAATCATTTTCCCCCACTGCACAGAACACCAGATAAAAGAATCTTTTCAGTAATAGTATTTCATTTTGAGTTTCAGCAGTCCATTTAGTTTTGATATTACAAGAAGCCTATTAGCTTTATATTCTTGTGCTGAATGTTGATGGATTCTGACAGCTGTCACTGAGAAACTGAAAGAGACAAGATTTTCAAGTTGAATGCAGATTTTATTGAATAAAGGTGAAATTTATTTCACCCGTATAAATCACAAGAATCAAGCTATGGGTAGATGAAGTACGGATGGCATGAAGTACGTGCCCTTGCCTCTACATCTGCTCTGCCCCATATAATGTCACAGTCACTCCACACTGCTGGAGAAATGTGCCCAAAGCTGGTACTTGCATGTTCAGGTGGGGGCTGTATGAGGCTTCAGTAACCCTCAGCAGACTTGTTCTCATCTTCTCATACTAGACAAATCATCTGGAAAATGCTTCTTGTAATGATCAAGGGATGCAGCAGTAACAGAACCTAATTCCCAACAACCTATTGAAGTATTTTATGTAGTGTGAAGGGCTCCTTTGGACTTTCAGTTATCCTTGTTATTGTGCTCATAGAAATAACAAAAAGAAGCTTATTTGTTATCTCTCATGTATGTTCTGGAGATGGCATGCTTCTGTTATTGACCACTAATTCATCCACCTGAATTCATCATCTTGTAAAGAGGTGCCTTTTTTAAAAAGTATTTTTTTTATTATTATATTTATTTGGCACTGAAGAAGAATTTGCAAAATTTTATCTTTCTCTTGTTTTTACAATGCTCGTCTCAAATGATGTATCAGAATTTTTGGGTTTACTCTGTTTCCTCTTACCTAAACACCCTCCCAGCATGTTTTGTCTATAGCAGCAGAATGTTTGGCATTATTGATTAATCTATTGTATATTATTCTAATTCATTTTTAGCTGGGTTAGCACAGTATTTGCATGCTATTTTGATGAATTAATGTAGTTCACAAATCTTCTTTGCAAACCCATGTGTCCCTGAGTTCTGAAGGGCTAAATGTTAGAAAAAGAAGCTCTAGTGTAGTTCATAGGTGTGAGCATTCGCATTTTTATAGGCAAATAGGAATAAGTAATTTTCAGTGACTTTGCAAAGAAGGCACATAGGGTGGTGGAAAGATGGATCTGGGTAACTTGTTTAAAGCTATTTACAAGCTGAGTTGTTTAGTAGGATATTGCAATGCTTTATATTTTTGGTGATTTACCATGGAATCCCAGGCCTATTTTATTTGAATTTTATGTTTCAGTAGTTGTTCTACTGCAAAGGACAGTGTATCAGTAAACAACACAGTCAAATATTTAATAGCAGAGCATTTTAAAAAGTAAAATGAGTTTTGTTGTATTCTTTGTATAAGTATGTTTTCAAAAGGATTTTCTATGGTTCACCTTCATTATATTCTGTTTATTCTGTTTGGCTCATGCCTTTTGAGGCAACAGTTCAGTTCCTGCAGGGCTACTTTTAAAAGGCTGTCATTATTTAGAATGGATCATTTAATTAAGCTACCACAGGGTCTGTAAGTAAAATTAATCAGTGTAGGTATATTGTTTGTATGAGTCACAATTACTAGGCAAATAGGTTACTGCCCAACAGAGCTGCTGTAATCCAACTGTACATAGCCTTGTAGAATTTAGGGACAAGCTTTGTTTACCCTTAATTATGCCTAATGCCATTTACTTCAGCTAGGCTGTAGCCTTTGTTGCTACTAATTAATTTATGTAGTTGGTAAAATACTTTATTTTAATACCAGTGTGTGACACTATCTGAGATGAAACTGCCTGTCCTATGACTGGAGGGAATAATTACAAAGAAAATATATCAATTAAAATGAGTTTTATTAAACTGTATTTGTACCATGAACATGGTTACCAAAACCTCTAAAGATCTGATCTGTATTCTTTGCCTTGGGGCATTTACTTAATGGAAACTTAATAGAACATCTTCAGTGACTCATACATTATGTAGCAATTGAATCATCAGGGAAACAAAGGATATTGATCTTTCATGTCATGATCGAAAACCAGATATTTGGAGGACAGGCTCTAAAAAAATATTATGTCTCATTTGATATGGTAAAATCTGATTTGTTATCCTGCCATAAAGAAAAACTCACGTACAGTTGGACAAATAGAAAGGATGTCCCAGCACTTAATATGGTAACCTGAGCTGCAGTGAGCCAAAGGGAGCTGAGGCAGAGAACACGTGGCCAGTGCTGTTGTCTTTGGGGAAGTTCATACATTCAGCCAGGCCAAACAGGCTGCCATGTCTTGAGTGAGTTTAAGACCAGAATTTCCTGAATGGTGTAGTAACATCCTGAAGAACCATAACTCCCAAATCCCAAGCAGAGTGGTAAGTGTTAAGACTGTCAATATCAAATGAATCTATTGATGTTCTCAACAGTCTTCTATTGGTTGACTTCTGCACTAGGAAAGGATTGAGCTTAGCTCTGTGTCACCCAAAATTATCCTATCACTGCATGCTGGCTGGAGGAACCAGCAAGATTTTACAGCAAACACATATCCTTTGCAGAATTTTGATTTTAGTACATTTAAGAATTTTACCAATTAAACAATTTATCAAAGATCATATATAGAACACATGCACTCCTATCAGGTCTGAAAATCAGGTCTCTTGAGACTTAAACTACTGTACTAACTACTAAATAATATTTTTCTTCTATTTCTCTTGTATCAGTATAGGAGAGTAGCAACCTACAGGGACACTGTACTACTTGGAATAGGAGCAATATGTACAGACTGGCAGGGGACGCTGCACATCTTATACTGCTGGCAATTTCAGCGCAGGTAATTTAGGGAATTAAGATTGCAAACCTGAAGACCTTAATGTGCTGGGTTTATGCAGCAGTATTTGAGAACCACTTAGTGTGTTTGAATAGAACAGGACAAAAGCTTAAATTAACAAGGTACCGTTCAATCTTCAGTACAAATTTCTTTGAAAGTTCACATCAGCCTCTGGATATTGTGCATGTATTTATCCTATAAGTGATAATGTTTAGTTCGCTATGTCACATCTCTTCTTGTGCGAGCGTGAAGCCCCCAGGCTTTTGGTTAATAAAGGCATGTATGCTGGAGTGAAAAATGACAGCATGGTAAGTATCCTTCAGACTCAATCATCTAAAATTTGCAAGCTCAGCAAAGAAAATCTGTTCAGGTGTCTGGGATTCACATAACTGTGTGAACCATGGTGAAAATAAATACGTTTTTTGACAGTTCAAAATAGATTCTAAATTTTACACGATTTATGGCTAAGAAGAAGCCTCACAATATTTCAGTGATGTCTGGCAAGTGTTTGCTTTTGCTTTTAGTTTCAATGATTTATCATTTGCCACGCTTTTCTGAATTGTGCCAAAGAAAAATCTTCATGGTGTAGATCTTATTGGTGTTGGCAATTAGCCAAATGTCAGTAATTACAGACACAGGTTAAAAATTTAAAAAGCTGATTTGTCACTGAGGATTTCTGATAAATCAAATGGGCTTATCTTGAAGTATGAAATTCTGGGTGGTTTTAACTGACACCTAAGAAACACACACTGAATTGTTGAAGCACACACTCCTTTTCATTGCAACAGTTATGTCATATAAATTGATAAAATTGAAAATGGGTATCTGCAATACAGAGTAGTTTCAGGAAATAATTCATTTTTATGCATAGACTAAAAGTCAAGAAATCTTGTGGAGATGTTTTCTAAAACTACAGTTTTGTTAGCATTATATGAGGTGCTTCAATCTTCTGACTAGGGATTTATCACAAAATAACAGTGTACTTAGGGGAAAAGTGACATATTACAAAAGAAGAAAAAGCATGTACTTACAGCAAGTAAGCCATATACGACTAGGAGAAAATATCCATTTTATTTGACAACTTATATTTTTAGCCCCTGTACTATTTATGGAGAAAACATCCCTTTTTTTCTTTTACAATATCACTATATTTGGGGACATTACACCATTCATATCAATAATATTTGTGGTTTCCTGTATTGCTTTACATCTCAGGGAATCCAGAATTCCTTTACAATTATTCATAATATTTACTTAAATAGTTTACAGTGGATTTTAAAAATAAGTATTTCAGAAAGGTTAGCAGCTAATTTTATGTAAATACAGTTGGCTTCCTAAAGCCACTATTAAATTTAAACAATTTTTAAAAGCAGGTAAAATACCATTTAGTTTTTCCTATTCTGCTCAGGTATTTTGCTGGAATTATAACAGCTTTTAAGTCTAGTTTTTAATAGTTTCCATCAGATGTTTTGTGTCTGTAGAAGTTTGTATAGACATCTGTGGTGGATGCAGAAGGCATCTGTGCTTTGCTGAGGACAACACTCATCTGGAAGTATTGGACAGCTTGCTCGGCAGCACTGGGAGGCATGGCAGAGGACTCCACCCTGCAGCCACGACCAGGTCATGGTGCTCTCTGGCAGCTTCTGTTCTGTGTCTTGACTCAGCTCCTGAGGCCTCATGGACTTAATTGAGTCTCCGTACAGGGTAAGCAGGTATACATTATCAATGGGCTGATACCCATTTAGGAAGCCAAACCTTAATACCTGTCTTTTTTTATCACGGAAATAGTATCCCATCAGTGAAACCTCCAGTGTGTAATGTAGTAGTGTAGGTCACGGAGCCAAGACAAGCCTCACAAATCTGTGGGTAAAATATTATTGACTTTAAGAGATTCAGTTATGAAATAGGTTTAAAAAAAGAATATAAATTCAGATTGTTGCTAGAGAAAGATCAAAAGTGTAAGTAGCACTCCTTTTTAGAGCATACTTTTAATACATTGATCATATGTATTCCATTTCCTTATGATTTTTATGAATATGTACTTAACCAAATAGGGAACTTTGTGTTCAACATACTGCTAGTGATTCCTGTATCAGAACTGGGTGTTTAGTGAGGCTATTTTTGGGTCTGACCTTATGATTTTTCTAGACAGTGCACTGCTTGAAGCCTAGAACTGGTGTTGCTATGTGTTTCAATAGCTTTACTTCAAAACAAAACAAAACAAATAACAACTATTAAACCTTAAGGTTTTTGATAAATTATTGCATGCAATGATCTGTAATATTGTTTAGAGGGTATTTTCCTTCAGCGTTGAAATACTTAGAATTTATTGAATTTAAATTAGATTATTTAGAGCTAGAACTCCAGTTCTAGTTTTATATGGCATTTTCTTAGCTTCCACATCTTATTGTTAGCTCGTGTTCTAGTCTGCTGGGTTGAACGATCTTCCTAAGTAGGAATTTACAGAACAAGCATCCTCTTAACTTGAGGACTAACATGATTTATAGAGTTCAGCTCATTCCTGAAGCATGTTTCTGAAACCTCTTCAGTTTTCTTTTGCTCTTTCTGAAGTGCAGGCAGCGGAAATGTGCACAGCAGTTTTCTCATCAGTGCTGCACAGAGAAGTCTTGCTAAAGAGCAGGGTTTTGCTTGTATACCTGGAAAATATTAGGGTCAACAGGGTCATATAGGGAATTCACAGCAATTCTTTACAAAGTTATTCTTCTCTAAAATGCCTTCTTTTAACATGACAGGACTTACATGAATTTTCTGTCTTGCTTAAAATTAAATGTGCATCCACGCATTTCCCTAAAATGTGGGATAGATTTAGCAGCACAATAAAAAACCCTCTGTTATCCCACCTTGCCACCTTAGGCAGGGTTTTACACTGCAAGTGAAGGAACTGTGCTTTCAGGGCCATCAGAGAAACAGGCTTGTAAAAGGTTGTGGAAAAAGAAAATGTTGTTAGTACCTCAAAGATGTGTTTTCTTTTTTATCTCTAGCACTATTCTTTTCATTAGATCCAATAGCTGGTGATGAATAGAATGGCATCACATCCTCAACATCACTATGGAAATAAAATGAATCATGAAAATATTTTCTTGAGGCCAAAAAAAAAAGAGGTACGTGTATTATTTTTTTCACTTAAATCACACACACACAAAAATCTATTAGCTTCAACCAATTGCTGCAGGAGTCAAATAGTTTTTCAGTCACAATCCACTTAATGTTATAGTAGCAGGTGTTGCAATCTACAGCAAGAACTTAAACAGATTTTAGTATATAAAAGCATACAGAGTTTGGTGTTGGAAAATAACGTGTATTCCTGAGTCAGCTATCAAGCCAGAACCAGAAGTGGTTGTAGGAAGGAGAGGATTCATAGAAAGAAACGTATATTCTGTAGACTGTAGCCTTTTGGTGTTCTAGAAAGACACACTGATATGATGTTCATGCTGAAATCAACTCTAGTATGAGCAGAAAATCTAAAATTCCTTATGAACTGCATACAATACACACATTTTAAGATGCATAAACTGCAGCATAGAAGTAGTTATGCAGTCAAACTGTATTTTTTCTTGTTTAAAGAATTAAGTATCTGTTCAGTGTGGTTATCGTCTTCTGGTTTATCTGCTTCATAATTGAAACTAAAAGGTCAGAAAATCCCTATAATAAAGAATACAATGATAAAAAAGCAAATCTGTTAGAAGATTTAAGATGCTTTATTTACTTGGGGGAGAACTGACTAGCATTTTCCACTTCAGTATGAAATGTCCATCAAGGGTGTTATTTGCTTTTCATTTTCTTATAGATATGTTCTATTGCTGTGGAATTCAAAATAAAATTGACACAGAATTCTTTGGGCATCCGTCTCCAAATGATCCTTCACCTTTAACGGTAAGATGGCTGGAAGAGGATTATCTCCACTAACATTTTCTCACACTCAGGATTAGTTCAGGTTGAAGAAGTCTGTGTATTCACAGTTATGAAAGGACCATTCTGATAATCTAATGTGACTCCTTAGCACAGTCCAACAATTTCTTCATTGCACCAGTAGCAGGTGGCTGAGCTATGACATTATTTCAAGTACTTATCTAATGTGTGGAATGAGAAAGAGAAAATCTATTTGAAATCTTCTGAATAAACCAAAATATACAGTAGTAAATCCTAGTTTTTTCATGAATACATCATCCCATGTCCAAATAGTTCGTAGCATCCCATAAATACTCAAAAGTCCTGTAGCATCAAGATAGCTTAACATTGCAGGACTTGGTGCTGAAAGACTTGTTCATGTAAATAATTTCTAGGTCTAGGGTTTGTACCCTGGAAATAACAATGTCCAAAAGATACTGCTTGGGCTTCTGGTAGGATGTTTTGTCAGTTTGGTGAGGAATGGCTAATTTTTGTTGGCCTGCCAGAAGGCCATCCAAGATTGCACAAAGTGCCTGTAAGGTCAAATGCGTAGGTAGAGAAAAGAAGAAGAAGAAAAATCCCTCAGCAATGAGAAGTGTCCAGAAAAAGATGATGATAAAGGTCATAAATCAGACATCACTGTTGCCCTTAAGTCAGAAACTGGCAGAAAAATATCTCCTATGTCATAAATGTGTTCTGCATTTGTCAGTGCCCTCCATGCGTGGGCCAAATAGATCTCAGGGAAAGGAGCAACCAGAAGCCCAAGAGACTCCAAGCAGAAGCTGTGAGAAACAAGCCACAATTTTGCCCGTGGAAGTTACCAAAAATAGTATTTTAAAGCTATCTACTTAGGACTGGCTGCAACCTTCCTAAAAGTTGTTTTCTTTTTTAAAATAATAATTTGATACACTGATCTGTTAAGGATGTCCTGAATCATCCTGTTCAATGGAATGTTCTGTGAGTTTAGGAGCAGCAGAGCATTGTCAGAGTTACCCTTCCTGTCACTGATAAAAAGAACAGGGAGAGGTAAGTATAGGTGGGGTGCACTTTGTTTCCATCTTCTAGAAAATGGTACCAAACCCTTGGCATCATCTGTCCCAGGGAAACATAGAACACCCTCTGTGGCTCTTTAGGTTTGTGTTGGGATAGCCACAAAGTGATGGATAGCCATAGATATCTTTGTTTTAATTTTTCTTTCTTGTGTGGGGATGTGCCTTTGCTGCTGCTTACAGCTAAGAATTAGCTGAACAAAATGCCATTGAGAAGAATGAACCATTGGATCTGAAATATAGTGCATCTGATTTTGGAAAACCATGGTGCTTTTTTTTTTGGCCAACTGGGAATCATCATGTGGTTTAAAGTGACAGCAACTTTCCTGTGAAAAGCTTGGAGACATTATTTTACTGCTGCAAGCCCCATCTCATTTCTGTAAGTAGCTCTCTTGCAATATACTGCCCATTACTGCTTCTGCAGCATGCTGCTTCCAGTTCCATTCTCCTGTTAATCTTTTTCTTCAGAGTTTTTAATGTATATACGAGGGTGTCAAGTTAGAGGCTGCTGCTTTTGCTGGCTGTCATCTGAATGAGCTTCACAGACCATTCCTTTTCTTCACAGCTGAAGACCTGTGAGAAGATTCAAGCAGCTACTGACATCCTTTCAATTTGCCTTAGTCTCAACGGGGTTTTCTCTTGTTGCTTCTTAAGTTCAGCAGAGCAAGGAAAGAATGGGAAGCACACTGTGCACTTGAAGTCACAAGACATGTGAAAGGGAGGAGAGGAAAATTGTAGGAAGCACACTTCAGAGACATTGGTACAACACAAGGGAGAGGTACCTCCAAATGTTTAAATCCTATGTAACTGGTGAGCTACTGCTGCCCTGTTGTGTCTTTCTCCTCGTAGCAGTTTTGTTCTTTTTATCCACGATGCCTTTGAAGCACTGACTGTCCTTCAGTTGAACAGTGTACTATGCTATCTTCATTGAAGTCCTGACTATAACTACAGCTCAAGTGTTGCAAGAGTACTGTGGAACTGGAAGCAAGTGTCTAGTCTTTATTTAGATACAAACAGGACAGCTTGTAAGCTGATGACTAGAATCAAATCTTCTACAAGACTACATTATGGGAGAAACTGCTTTTTTTCCCCCCTAGTTCCTTCTGTTCTTTTTCTTATAATCTTGCTTCTTTCCAAATAGAAATTTTGCTACTGGAAGTCGAAGATAATATCTGGGTTGTATAATTTTGCCATTTAAACAAGATTGCTAAAATAACCTTTCTAACATTATTGAAAGGCAAGAACTTATTTTATATCTGCTGTAATCCTATTGACTTCTTTTTATTCATGGACATTTTCCTCATAATGTTGAATTCACTTTGGAAACCTATTTTTCCCAAGTGTAAGTGAAGACAACTTCACCGAAATTGGTCATCAAGGAGTTATGAGTAATTTGTGCTAAAATATAATCTATCTCTGAATCTAAGCCCTTTGAGATATTTGAAAAGATTATTACCACCTTCAGGGTGTTTGGGCCAGGCCCTTTGTCAGTAACTGAAGGTATATTTCTTTGTGACTTTTCGTGTTACTTCATTGTAGTAATGAACAAAATCCTCTCCCTTACTGAGCAGGAGCCTCCCATTATAACAGGATGAAGCAGTCAGGCAGGATGTGGAAACGTAACTTACTAGTCTTTGAGTTCAGCAATCATTTATTTATTATGCTGTAAGTATTTACAGAAGCTGTATCTGATTTATATAAATCTCCAAATGTACACTCCTTTATGAGATTTTTCTGGTTGTAAATCCCATATTCCTCTCATTGTGTTTTCATTTTTAATTTACTACATTCCCCCACAGGCTTTCCTTTAACTAGTTTGCTTGTTGTAAATTCAGCACTGATATTCTTTAAATAAACAGGAGCACTGAACATAATTTCCTGGTAACACTGTTTAGAAAATGGATCAGAATAAGGCCCCAAAGCTATTCTGATGATGAATTAATTATAAGATTCCAGGAAAAATACAACATTGACATTTTACAAGTTTTGGCATACAGCCTTGTATAATGGTGCACACTTTATTAAGTTGTTTTGATACTTATAGTATGAATAAAGACTTAACTCTCTAAGAATCAAAAAGTATTTTGGCGTAATGTAAACTTAAATGGTAACCTCCTATACTTGTTTCTCCATTGAAATTATGGAAAATGATCTTTATTACGCAAGCAGAACAAAAAAGTGGATCTTCAAATGCTGAGCCCACGTTAAAATATCTTGACTGCCTTTCCTCTTGTATGTAAACTTTCAGCAGCTTTTGCTTTAACAGTAGAAGCTTTCTGATTTTTTATCATTAGAATGATCAAGAAAACATCATAGAGTAGTACATGTTTTTCCTCATGCTATTTCAGTAACAGTTTCTTCCTTTTCTGCTTTACATTTATGCATTTTCAAGTAGGCTTTCTGTAATCACAGAATTGCCTAAATTGGAAAAGACCTTTAAGATCATCAAGTTCAATCATTAACCGAACACAAAAATGAGCACATAATGCTCATATACTTCTGTGTCTTCAGCTGAGCAACTCTCCAATATTTAAAACTGAAAATTTCTGTGACTAAGGTATGTTATCACTGTTTTGCAGTTTGGGAACTGAAACAAATGTACCCAAACCTGGAATACCCACAAAAATGCAATTCTTATTGCAATTATTAGAAATTAGATTTCTAATACACCTTTTAATATTCCACCTGAATAAATAAAGCTGCTGATGGTTCTTGGCAGGAAGGACAACAGAAAAAAAAAATGTAGATGAGAACTGCATGTAATGAAAGTAAAGCCCTTTAGCACTTTAAAAATTTTTACTAGCTGCTTGAGTTCTTTATAAGCTGCCTCGGATGCAGACCCTCAAACACTTTTCTTAAATGCCTCCATACCTTGCATTGTAGGAAAATCACTTGAACATAATACTGAAAAAGGAATTTTCTACTCCTAGTTTTGGAACATTTGTAAAGGGAACTCGTGTTCTGTGCAGGCAGGCAGACACTTCGCTTCTTCAGTGTGCTTTTCCCTCCCAGACTGGAACAGGGTGACTGGTGTCCTCTGGGGTTATGAATAGGGGGTGTTCTCGAGGCTTCTGAAGTTGTAGGAGCTGTACAGATTCACTGACATTACACTTTGCCTGATCTAAGCAGCTCTTTTGAGAGCAGAAACACGTTATACCAGGAAGATTGTGGTGATACACTTCACTCAGTCATGGTGTTAGTTTGTTTAATCCTAGTTTGGTTGTCTGTGCATGATTGCAGTGGTCCTTAGCCTAGAAATCTTGACCATACATTGACTGTCAGAGAAATCCTGGGCTCATTGAAGTCTTTGTGAGATAAGGGAGCTGAATCATTTGAATGTGACTGTGACACCTCCATGACCCTTACTTATATTTAGCTCAGCAGGAGAAGGGGCTTTATAGTAGCTCAATATTCTGGTGTTTCTGCATCTACCCCTGGTTAAGGAAGTGCCATGGACTGTGAGTAATAAAATGAATTTTCCAAATTGTTTCATAATCTCATAAAATCCAAATGATGTTGCAACAAGGGTTTTAATTAGTTCTTGTTCTAATTTGCTTGCTCTTTCTGACTCTGGTATTACTTAGCCTTGGAAATGACCTTGATTCTGATTATACTGATTTTCAGTCCCAGCACTTCCTGCACACAGCCAAAATATTACATTATATATTGAGTTGTTACACAAATTATCTGGACAGAGAACCTCCTTCCAAAGAAAGACGTAGATTCTGGTAGCCTGTGCAGGAATTAATAATTGCATTTTCTTCTTCTTGAACACTGGATAACTTGGACTATTGCTTAAGTCAGAGTAGTAGAAACTCACACAGACCAAGGATGGGGATATTTTTGCCTTCTTGGCAATGGGCTGTTTATGACATCTCAGAGTTCCCTGTGAATTTCTGAAGTTCTTTTTACCCATGTTTCCTATAGGATAGCTTGGCAGGAATTGAATATTTGGCTTCAAAAGCTGAATCAGTGATAGTATGTCAATTCCAGGTGTTTCTGAGGAACCTGTGAGATACAATGTTTCACAACCATGCTATTGCATTTTTGATGATGCTGTAAATAAGAACTAAATAGCACATTCACACAGCAAAACTTCTCTGAGCCACGGTCAACCCCCTAAGAAGCAAATGGAAGAAATAGAGAATTTTTTTTTTGCTGACAATGGAGTTGAATTAGTATCAAACATCAGTACAAACAACCCCTTATTACAGTTGTACTCTTGTTAAACTCTCATTAAATTTGTAATCTCTTTCCATCCCATGGGGGTTGAATCCAACCATTCCATCACCATTTCAAACATTTATTCCAGTGAGGGTTGCATAAATTCTCTACCATATCTTCTTGCTTACTCACCTTCTTCTGATTCCTTCCTCTTGTTTTGAAAATCATCTTACACATTTCCATAATTTTCAAAGTCTAATGTTTCTCACTACTGTTTATCAATAAGAATTTCAGAGAGAATGCTGCTTCTTGCAGACATGTGTTGATCTCCTATTCATTTTAATAGTCTCAATATTTCCTTTATTTTTAGCATGCTTAAGCACACATATACATGCACACATACATCCTGTCTCTTTAGTGCCTTAGGGTCTTCCTTTTTCCTTCCTCATGCTTATCTGATACCACTCAGTATTATTGGCTGTACCTAGGAGAAAATGGGGATTCTTTTGGTGAAATGAGGACCTGTCATCTGGAGTTTTGGGTGTGATTTCAGCCTTTTTGATACAAATTGGTGTAACTCTGAACAAGCCACTGCAATTACCATTTAGGTTTGCAGACGTACCCGTAAGCAAATATCAGCTTATCCTCCATGTTTATGATTGGCCTGTGTACTGAACATAAACTCTTGAGTGCAAGAGTAATGTTGTTGTTAGATTAATTTTAAAAAAAAAAAGGCTAAACATTTTCTATTTTAGAAAATTATTATTATTATCAATATATTTCAATTAATTAAAAACAATACTTCATTGCACTACTGTCAGACAGCTATTAGTTCCAGTAAAAGAATATAAAAGAAACAGCTCTAGGGTTCTGGGCAGTACATTTATTTCTAAGTCTAGGTTCTCAGTGTGTTCCATTTACACAAGAGAAAACCTTTCAATTATAAGATCCTTAATTTACACGGGAAATTTCATAAGGAAAATGATTAATTACTTTAAGCAATCAGTTTTACAGATAATCACAGTTCTTTATTTAAACTGAAAAAGCAAAAGGGGATCTTATGAATAAAACATAAAGCAGAAAAAGGAAAAAAGCTTTTGGTTTAATAAATGTGAAGTCAGCATTGAAATATTTCTTCAAATAGACAAATCTTGTTAAAATTATACCTCTGTTCATATTAACTATTAATTATGGAATTATTTTGTGTTAATACAGTTGGAACATGAGCTTTAGCACAAAGCGTAAGCAAAATTTCTGTTAAAATGGCCCATTGTTACACATTCTGGAATATTTTCATTCGGTTCAGTTGACCCTGACAACCAGAAACAAATGGCACATGGAAACCCAGTGCTGAAAAGCAGAAAAGGGATCTTGTGGTTTTGCATACTTGATGTGTATTCAGTGACCTCTTGTTTTTTGATGCTGTTCAAAACAGCAGTGAGAAGGACTTAAATCTTCCTGGGAGGACCATGACCTTGAAGTGAGAGGTGTAAGTTGTGTCCCATCAAGGACGTAACGTTTTCTGTAGCTCTCAGACCAGTGCCTTGTTGGGTGTTTCCATGCTAGAGCAGGCTCATAGAGCAATGCCTGCCTTGCTTTTGTCAGCTGGACACTGCTCAGGTTGTTCAAGAACTTTGTGTTATGAACACAACCACAGATAGCCAAGTAATTTTTGCTGTGAAAACCCAAGGCACTTATGGTGTTGGATTGCAATAGGCATCCTGCTTCAGAAGTGCTGTTTAGTACTTAAGTGCCTAAATTCTTTTGCAGGACTTCAGCACTGGTAGCTTGAATAATATTTGACCAAAGTATTCTAGACACTGGAATAAAACAGAGAAAGAAAACTTTCCCACGTTCTGACGATCGAATTCTCCTGCTTTCCACCATTTTATCTGATGTAGCTGAGTAATTAATCTGGTACAGGGTGTATTTGGTATTGTTACTGAGTGGACCAGGAATCTGTGTGGCTATACACAGAACAAAACAATGTGCTCCTCAGCACTGAAATTTATACTGTTCTTAGTGGAGCAGAGGAATAAGAAACATCGCTCCTCTCTGAGAGGTTGATACCTATTCACATTGAGTGATATGCAGAAAAAACCTAGTTTGAACTGTGTGTAAAGGTGTTACATGGGTGGAAATTTGAAAACGTGCTAGGTTCAGGGGAATGGCAGTCATAACTATCCAGATCATGTTTATGTATCTTGGGTTGAACACATGGAGCTCTAGTTTTGGTAGGTAGCAGAAAGAAGAGCAGCTGTTTGCAGTGGTAGATGTCATTGCTGTTCTGCTGCCGTGGTGTCCTACTTGTAAAGCATTCTGAAAGCCTTGTTAAAGCAGCTAGGTTTCAACTGAGAGACATCTCACTTGTGGCACAGGCATTTGTCATCCTGTAGCTCTGACAGGTAATGTTTTGCTGTTATTTAAAATTTTCATCTACAGTGCAATTGTGTCAATTGATAGGATTTCTTTCTGGAACCATGGACTCTTAGGATTTTTTCTTTTAGTAAGAATTGATTATTCTTCTAGCTTTTCCTAGAAGGAGATATTAATATTTAAAACATTTCTTACCAGAATGGGTATCTCCTCTAAGGAATACTCTGGTTTTCTGTTTTTGTATTGACTCAGCCCCTGAGGATAACGCATCTATTTGGAACTACGGCTTGAGTGGGTTTGTAGGCTCAATTTAAATGTCAGATTTGAGTGATGGGGTATGACAATGAAGAGACTGGCAAAAAAAATACAAAATTGTCTGAAAGCAATTAAACTTTTCACAATGATGATTGCATCAGTCCCTGAAAGAGAAAGAAAACTACTGAAAAAAACCTAACTGCATTATCGGGGGGAAAAAAAAAAAAAAAAAGCAAAAAAAAAAGCAGCAACACACACCTCTATCCCGTGAATTATACACAATTTTGTATCTATCCATTACTCTTTCCATTCTGGGAATTTATGTTAATAGAGAGAATGCTACCGATTTCTTAACTGTTTGCATAATCACCATACCCAGCTGTCCTCTTTTTTTTTTTTCTTCCAGTCCCTAGCCCACATTTGGCCACTTGGAGCTTGTCATGGTCCAGTGGAATGTCTTAAAGGTTCACTGAAGAAGTTTAGTTGGGGTTGAATCCGGGGGATGATTTTTGTGGTGACACCAGGGTTGCAGGAGCAGGAAGATGCAGTGGGAGGAGGGAGGGAGGCACTTCCCTGGCACTGGGTTTTCCTCCTCTTGAGAAGGTGCTAGAGATATACAGACTGTGCATGGCAGCCCACCCATCTCCAAGAAGGTTCTGGAAGCACAGACAGCGCATGGTATCAAATTAATATAAGTGTCCAAAGGCCCACCCCAGGGTTACTTTATATAAGGGTGCAGATCGGACCCCCAGCCAGCTGTGTCCCTAGGAACTGGGTGTTTAGGATTGCTGGACCCAGGACTGGTGAAGAGTTTCTTTTCTTTCCTTTTTTTTCTTTCTTTCTTTCTCTCTTTTTCTCTTCTCCTAACATAAATGGTAATCAAGGTTTGAATATATTGCATGGTTTGTTGATGTGGTGTTTTGCCAATACTGTTGTGTGGTATTTTGCAAACACTGTTGTGAGGACCTAGAGTTATTTTCTTATCATGCCGATATTCTTATTAGCAATACATTTGTGTTTTGTGAATGGAAGACTCTCTGGTGTCATTTCACCTTGATCCTGATCTGAGAATTAGCAAACCTGAGTCGTTGTCCTGGTTGTCCAGGAGGTGACAGTGCTCCTTCTTTCTGTTCCATTTGGAGAAATCCTTTATGCATGCTAGGAGGGAAGAAGTGCTTGGTGAGTTAATATCCCTTCTGCTGCTAAGGGAAAGAAAAGTATTACTTTGCAAGAAAGTAGCCTGCAAACACATTTTTAATGGCAGCTCTTTTAGCCCTTGCCCCGCTTGTCCCTCAGTTTGCCCATGACCTTGAGTCAAATCATCTTTTCATTTTCTTGCCAGCACGAGTCCCTGTCTGTCACAGAGCTGCAGAAGAGCTGAGGTTGGAAGCGTGCAAGGCTCCTTCCAGTTAGCTGAAGAAGGCTTCATATGCCTCTTCATCCTTATGAGGCAATCTGTACCAGACATGCACAGCAGCATCTCCCATGGGTCCTGTCTTCCATGCTCTCCAAGGATGTGGTACGATGACCTGAGTCTTGACTCACCAAAGCCTGGTTCATGGTAGCTTCAGCCAGTTGAGCTCTGCAGGTACTTCTGTGCTCCGTCTAGGATACATGTCCTGTGCCCTTACTCTCCCATTGCTGCCTTAAGCATTGTCTCATCTGGAGAGATGCTTGCAAAGCAATGGGTATACATATTGCAACATGTATATTTAATTCATAGTGAAAGCTGATGAATGTGATGTTTTTGAAATGGGAAGTATAAAGCTTAATGTTTCTGTGTGATCTCTCTTTGCTCTGAGTTCTTGTTTTAATTTTTGTTCCTTGTGCTATGAAACTTTGGTTTGTATTAGAAAAACCCACAGGAGTGACTCCTAATGATTTGATCTAGATTTCTGTCACTTGGGTCTGAGTGATGCTGCTAAAACCAAAATGAGATGCTAGACAGCATAGATTTTAAATTTCTGTTTTGTCTTCTACTAACATGTACTATTTGTTGATGGAGGAAAGATAAGAGATGAAAGATCTGAAGGCTTGTATACTAACATTTTCATTTAAAGAGCCTGCATACTGAGCACAGTCTGAAACTGTACTCTAAGACACAGTTTTGTATGTTTTATGCATTGACACGCCATCTGCTTTTCATGGAAGAAGAGGGTGCAGAAGGCTTTTCTGCAGCAATCCATCTTTTAAAACAAAACATGCTTTATATTGGAATAGTCCTTTGAGGAAAGATGCAGCATGAATTGCATAAAGCACCTTAGACAATTAATGCTTCAGAATTTTTAGAAGCCTTGCAACCTTATGTGGTGCAAACCATGAAAAAATTACTAAAATAAACAGAACTGCACAGAGATCCATTATTAAGTTCAACCAACTTCTTCCTTTGTACCTGTTCCACAGAATATGGAAGAGGGTTTTTTTGCTGAAAAAAACTGCCCTAGAAAGTTTTGGGAAAAAAAATAATGTAAAGTAAATGTGCCAGGGACTCTTGAAATGACCATAAACAGAGTAACCCTACTTAGTTCCTTGAACTTTAGTTCCTTTGTTCTTGGTTCCTTGAAAGTATTCTACCTGTAAACTTTGGGATGCTGAACTCCCAAAGGATCTTCTGAAAAGCCATGCCCAAGTGAGTACATTGTAGGAACATGTATGACCCCATGTGCCAAGTTAGAATAGAAGAGGAAGTGTAACATTGCTGATTTTGAATTCCAGAAGTGGGAAGTTCCCAATTTCCATGTCAGTATATGTGAGTAACACTGTATACATGACAATAAGTGTTCAATTAGCAGCAAAATCTCAATTGTAGCTTGTTTTCTGAAAGTTTTATTTTGGTTTACAGTTTGTTGTATCTCTGGCTACCAAAGGTAACAGGGATTGTGGCAGACAATCAAAGCAGGGGAGTGGTAGGTGGCCACATTTATCATGATCTCATGTACAGAGATAAAGAAAAGTAGGAATAAGCTGTTGCGAAAAGGAGACATGGGAAGATTATGTAACAAAAAAGGGAATGATCGATAAAGGCTTTTCTTGGGATGTTGTGACAACTGGTTAAGTGTTGTGAAATATGGGCAGACAAAGCAGAATGAATTAGGGATTCATTGGTAATTGGAACTGTTGATAAGGAACTGTCATTAAGGTCCAGAGTACAATCTGATATCAGAGGAAGCTATTCATACACCTCATCACACTCAGTTCATTAGCAAACAAAATACCGATCCAAGGAACTGCTAAGAGGGTGAACATGTTTACTCACAGTCAAAAAAATTAAAAAAACAAGAAAAAAAATGTTGCATAAAGATAATGGAGGTAACAGTGCAGTGTGTGTAGCATAAAAAACAAACGTGCTTTTATCCACACAGCAGAAAAGGGAAAAGTCCAGCATACAACAGGACATGCAGCAAGCAAATTGTTGTTTGTCAGTCAAAATAGAGGGGAAAAAGGAGCAATTTAAAATGTTAAATTATATATGAAGATTTGTATGAGACTCCAGCAGTATGCCAGGCTACAAAATGCCAAGATTAAAATCATGATGCTGTAACCTCTATTTGAGTTCAGTGGAGCTATGATAGTTTACACAGTCTGTAGTCTGACATTTTCCATGGTGGTCTGAAACCTACCCTGGAATTTCAAAACATCTTTGTAGGAACACACATTTGCCACTTTTATTCTCATGTTCCCCACAAAAAAAATATCTTTCATAGACCTGTAAAACTTAATACTAACTGAAGATTTACCACTAATCCTCCCCCTCTTTTGCATCATCTCTGCACCATAAGTATTTCACAGGATAGAGACTGGGAGGATGCAAGAATATGAATAATTAACAGTGTTCCTATAGGAGAAAACAGAAGCACAGAACATATTTTTTTAAATCAATTTCTATTAAAAATCAAGAAATACATTGCTAGGTAAATGAAAATGCAACAAAATATTCATGATTCTTTTTAGCCAGAAATTTATCCACAAATTTCAGGATTATTATCATCAAATAAAGCACATAGCCCTGAGAGTTATCAAATTGTAGTGGGTCTGTCTGAGCTGATTTTCCCCATACAGCCCTCATGCTGCAGTACTAGGACCCAGAGGGTGTTGATAACACACACCCGTGTTATGACTATCAGTGCCCACACAGCACCAAAGGTACGGGGTGGGGGGGGGACAAGATCTGGGAGGGGATACAACCCAGACAGCCGACCCAAGCTGACCAATAGGATATTCCATACCATATGAAGTCAGCTCAACTATAAAAGGAGGAGGACGGGGGGATTCAGGGGAAGATGTTTGTCCTCCGAGCAACCGCTCCACGTTCCCGGGACAGGCCCGACACCGCCTGCGGATGGGCAGTAGAGAGTAACGGCTTTGCTGCTTTTGCTTCGCGTGCGCGCGACCTTGCTTTCTCTGCTGTTTATTAAA
>VYZX01004463.1:231-13896 GCA_013401335.1 Brachypteracias leptosomus | reverse complement strand
GACAGACCCACTACAAATCTTTAGGGTATAAAAAAGGACAATCACCTCTGTTATTGAGTTGACTGAGTTGACCAAGGAATAGGATAACATTCTAGCCGTATCTTGTTTTGAGTAGTGTATATTTCTAGCAGAAACCTTTTCTGCAAGATGATGCAACATCCATCAGGGAACCTGAGTTTCAGGTAAGAGTGTTGTTTCAGGTAAGAGTGTTGTTTCAGGTAACATTATGAGCTGAGATTTGCTCTCAGATCCCAGTCCGGCACTTAACCACGCACTAAGTTCAGTTTATAGCCAATGGGATCACTCATGCAATACTAAACAATGTACTTACATGACACTTCCTGTGAGCACCTCCCTTCAGATCACCCTTCTAAATGAACAAGACTTTCATGCATGAACGTGTTTCCCTTTGTGGTTAATAGTTTTGTGCTCTCCCTTTCCCCTTTAAGCAGGCTACTTCTCATCCTTTCCAAAACCAGTGCTTTAGCTTCAAACCTATTAAAAAAAAAATAAAATCCTGACACAGGGCACTAATTCAATCTTGCAACACCATTCTATAATTCTATGTGCTTCGTGGTGATATGACCACAGCAGCAACTGCCCTGTGTGAACCACCCAGGTGCAGCTCCCAGCCATCTTCTCCTTCAAAGAGAAGACTCCTTGGACTTACCTTTCAGCAACCTCAGACCCCACTGGCTGCTTCTCCATGCCACATGAAAAGTGTTCCCCAGCTGTAAGCAGCTGCCTGCAGAAACTGCTGCTGCTCTGCAATGAGCGCAAGGCAGTGAGATTGGATAGTGTCCACAGCTCCTGGGAAGAGCCCAGAGGCAAACGGTTACTCTGGACCAGCTGGTGTGGGGCATCCCCGCTCCCTCTGAAACTATGATCCCTTGGCAAGGTTTTCCATTATTAAAAAGCATTTGAGAAGTCTCACAGGGAAGGAAGAGAGGAGAATGGAGCATTCAGAATATCATGCCTTCAAAGAAACTACAAGAGCAGCCTCATCATCTTCCTAGTGCAGAGAGGGATTCCCTAGCTGTACTATGATTTGCACAACTTTAAGTCTTCAGTCAGCTATTTTTATGGTGGCTTTAGACAAATAGAGAATAGATCAAAGATGCAACTTTTTAGCAACTGTTATTTCTTTGAACAGTTCTAGTTCACCTTTTCTTATTTCATACTTGTGTTCATGCATTAAGAGCATTTTATTGAATTATTCAAGGACAATTGCAGGCGACATCAGTGTGGCTTCGTTGAATTCAATAGCACTGTGCTGCCTGACTCAAATTCCTGGCCACAAGCTACTTCAAGAGATTTAATATACAGCACAGAGAAATTCCTCAAAAGATTTTTTTTTTCCTATGGATGGATATTGTCCTCAATACCATGAGCACACAGCAGCTGTATCAGGCATTTGGTCCACTAATTAAAAGAACTACAATAATCAGCTTTAAAGCTCTAATACCCATCTCTAAACACTCTAAATTAATTCAAACTAATTTTTACACAAGAAGTAGAGATCACTTCTTATACCAACATGCCATTTTGGTATATCCCGAAGCATTGTTACTTTTTCTGGTTTTAGTTTGGGGGGGGACAGTCTGTAGTGACCTGATCCTGTCCACTTTGCGTTAAAAAGAAAACTTTCTTCTGGCATGAGTAGAAGCAAGATCAAGCCCTAAACATATCTTCCCTAGAAGACCAGGATACGCTGATGTGAAAGATTGGTTCAGCAAACAGAAAAATGAGCTGGAACTTCTCCTGCTTTTGCTTTGTCATTTGCATTTTTCATACTCTGTATTGACAGCTTCTAGATGTGCAGCATTCTGTGGCTGGTGATCCTTCCTAGGCCTATGTACCTTGCTGTCTACAGACCAATTAACCTCAGACTTATTAGCTAGTTTGTCAGCCACTTACATTGCCCACTTCCCAAGTGGCAAACACCTCCCTATATGGATAGGGACCAAAAGACAGCAATGGAACAACCCATATCACCCTTTTAAATTAAACTTTAAGAACACTTAAACAAAGAGTGAATATTCTATGTGTATTCAACTAAGCTTTAAAATTTGAATTAAGCTTAAAACACATGTAGCAAACTCTAGAATTCATTTTACCTTCAGAAACTATTTTTTTCTTATTCTTTTGTATTGCTTGGGGAAGGAGAAAAATGTTGACTTACGGAAAAAGATCATAGGGGATATTTGTTAGGAAAGCATAATAATAACAAAATAGGTACATTGTTTTGTGTGATTAAGGCTCAGATATAAAATATCTTGAAGGAGCATTATTTTGATTGCTGTGCTTGACACTCCATTACAATGATGTCCTAAAATTTAAATGGTGGGAACAGTATCTGGTGTCTGGACACAGATTTGCTTCATCACCTACACATGGAGGAGGCTAGGACAACTAAGCAACATGGACATTCTTGAACACCATGAAATCCAGCTCTTAAGTGCCAAGTGGAGATTGGAAATAAAACTAGCAAGGTTATAGCAGAAGAGCCTATGAAACGTTTAGGAAGATGGAAACACAAAGGTAGGTTTTTTGACTCACATATAAGATAAGCAATGAAACTTTGCTAAAAGATAATAAATACTTTATACGTTTTCTCTGTGTAAACCACCAAACTTTTTTTTTTCTTTTTTTAGCATGTTTCTGCAGTTACGATACATTTAAGAAACATATTCGTCTTCCTGCATGATTTGCTCTAGGGTGAGTTCATCAGACAACAAAATAAAACATCAGTTGCCTCAATGCTGCTGATGCTATTTTAAACAAAACCTTTCCCTAGCATACATCTTTGACATTTAAGAGTGTAGAAGTGGTTTTATATTACTTTGGGAAAAAATCATGATAATGCATGTAAACCTGTGTAAAAGGTTATGGGGGGAACAGGGAGGCAGTCTGGGGAAGGATACACCAGGAATTTCAGAAACTAGTGTTGAGTATCTAGCCATCCTATGTTTTATCCCCCTATCAAGGACTCAGTGGTATCTATTGCACTGAACCTAAGATGCACTTGAGGCAAAGAAAACCTTTCAAATAATTTGCAATAAGCTTAAATGAAAAACAATATTACAGGATGGATATTTTTAAGTGGTGCGATATGAAAAGCACAACCAAAAGTTTAGCAAAAATAAAATACACAATGTACTACTGATGCAGTCTATTTCACTTACTGAACAACTCCATTACTTATTGAAAAAATAAAAGGAGTAGGAAAGCAAAAATACTTGAAGTTTGACAGCAGTGTACATGATTGCAGTTTAATTTTAATGGATCTTTTCTCAACCATATATTTTTATCTCAACAAAGTTCTTTAAAAAGAATGGAAAAAATTGTAAACATGTTTGTATGAAGTGACTGGGGTGTGTTTTTTTTTTCTTCCTTGTGAAGATGTTGAATGCATTGTCTCTTAAAATGCAGAATAGCACAAGCTTCCGAGAATGTGATGGTAGGTCCAGGGTACCTATGGGTGTTGCAATCACTCACTCTTTTAAAAACGTAAGCTTAATGACCCTATCAATGACTCAGAATGTGCAAACATAGCCAGCAGACCACCATGCCTCTTTAGATACTATTTAACTACAAGATTAATTTGGAGGAGTATATTGGTTACTGATAATGCTTCTTAACACTCTGTGGTAAGTGCTGCCAACAATCCTGGGGGTGAACCAAATAGGTCTGGCCTGGTGAAGACTTAAGGGTGTAACTCGTTTTCTGCACTTGCTCAAGATAGGTCATATTTTACAGTCAAACTATTTGGTCCATCACAGAGGAGTAGGAGGGCTGTTGACATGCAAAATTGGAACTTAGTACTGCTGACACACTGCTCTGGTCTGCCCCAGTGCCGCTGGGACTCTCCTTAGGCTATGCTAAAAAAGTCCTCATAGACAAATTCAGCTAATACCACAGTGTGGTGGCCAAGCGCAGTCCCAGAATAGGTAAGTTTGATTCCACACCTCAATCTTTGCTTCACTGGCAACAGAAAAGCTGTTAGTTTGGGTCAGAATTACCACCGGATGAGAAGAACTTCATAAGTTGTTCCATTAAGAAAGCTATATAGAAGGGACGAACTGGCTCAATTTTACTGACTGTGGAGAATAAGGATGAAAATTTTCTGAGACCATCTCCATAAACTCAAAGGTTATCTCTGGATGAAAGACTGGAACTTTGTATCTACAAATGTATTTATACATAAGGTTTCATGAAATTCAGAAGACAGAAAATCCATGCTGGAAAATACTAACAGTTTCCATAAAATATTTTTTTAAGAACGAGGTGACAGTAGTGTTCCACATAGGGATATATATGGGCAGATATTTTAAGTGTTAATTCTTAAAAGTTGCATAGCCTTCTCCCTTTCTGTATAAGGGGTTTTTTAAACAAGGTATTTAAAAGCTTTCAAATAGCAATGTCTGGCCAGTGCTTATCCTGCAGGCTGATGTGCAGGTAGAAGGCAAGTCTGGGGGAGTTCTATTACAACATATCTCATTCACTCATTCCTTTTCCTTTCTTCTTCCTATTCTACAGAGGAACTTTTCTGAATATAGCAGGAGTAAAGGTAATTATTTGGACTTGTGCTGTCCCATTTATGAGCCCTTTTGTAAGATTTTACCAGGCTGACTGCTGGATAATGAAGTTGTGACATAAAAGCATTCTTCACTTCAAAAATCAATCACATATTAATTCTGCATGTTATTTTCATGGTCAGTGTTGATTACTATGCCTGTGTATTTTGCCTAAAAAAAGCAAATGTACCAATCCCCATTTTATCACTGTATTTCTAAACACTTACTATATTTGACCTTTGCAGCTACATACTTAAAACTGCTTATTCTTTGCTATTGATTGAAATGCCATTTATTTTGTGGAGATAAAAGAAATGCAGCTTAGCCCATTTCTTTTTTTTAACATGTGGCCAAGTAGAAATTTCACTTCATTTAAAAAAGCTTAGATATCACTTTCCTTGCATTTGCTGTTTAAAATTAGGAAGAAAATTATTATACAATGCATTCATCTGTTTAGTAGAAGCACTTCTATTAGCATAATGGCTTCTGCAACTCTCTTTGCTAATAGTTATTCAGTTGTTTACACACTGTTTGCATGTGTTTGTAAACTGTAATATTACCTTTAACTAGCACATCTAAATAAAAGATAAGTTGTAGAAAAAGTGAAACACAAGGAACTCAGAAATTCTAGAGACTTGTAGAATACAGGATCTTTATTCTAACCAATCCATCAGGACGTCTAAACTTGAAACCAATCACAATCTTTTTGACTGCTATGGTTAAATAGGATTCATCCCCCTCTAGTGATTGAGACAGAGGATACAAGACTTCTACTGCTACTAGATAACAAAGTGGTTTAAGTTCAGATTGCATGGCTTATACCCACTGATAACCTGTGGTCAAGAGATCATTGAAAAAATTATGTATTTCGGTGGTAAGATTTTTATGGACTTCAAAATGATCAGAGAATCGAGATTACAGGAATGGAGGCTGAGAGATCCTCACTGGCTTTTAACTTCAAAGGTGGAAGCAGCAGCATCCAGGCTCCAAAGTGCTGCTCACAGCATGACTATCCTGTGCACAAACTCAACAAACAGAGCTGAGAAGTAAGGTGTTGAAATCACTTTGCCACTACCATAAACTACTAGCTTGAAAAGGAGTTCTGGAATATAATGGGATAAATAATACCAAACAAGAAGTCTTCTAATGCTAATATTACTTTAATTTCAGAGGGATCAAGTAGCAGCCATAACCAAGCTAGAAATAGACCATGCTGTTTATTTGTGCATATCCATAACCTTGGATATACACAGCTGTTGTGTACCACTGTAAAAGTTCATTCTTAAACTGTTTCTCATACTCAGTTTAACCACAGTGAATGAGACAAACGATTGTCACCCCCCAATCCTTTGGAAATGCAAAACAATAGTTATTTAAATTGGCATAACCCCCTTGTGATCCATCCACAATTTATTAGAAGTTTGGAAAGGAGGGTTGCACATTTCCTTCCCCCATTTGCTATCTTCTGCCAGCTGTGTAAGGATGTAATAAAAAAGCCATCCATCCTCTTTTGTCAACCAATAGTTCTCTAGTCTCGAGCTATAAATGAACAGCACAATAAATTAAATATTTGACAGGGAAGATGTATGGCTTCACAGTACTGTTTGATCTGTTTTTAAGGAGAAAACATTGAAACCCATAGCTCTAGTTATGCTATTGATTACTGGAAAAATGTATTTAAATAAAAAATATAGAACATCTCTCTTTTTCACTCAACTCATCCAGTTTTGTGCTTCAAACACAGACTTTTCCTCATAATTAAAAGGAAGGATATTGATAACTAAAGTTGCAAAGATACTTTTGGAAGACAGAACAAAAGATAGAAAGAGCTTCCCTCACCTTGCTGTTGAAAGTCACTAAAGAAAGTCAGAATCAATGGAGAAAATCAGTTACTTCCAGAGATGACTTAACTTCATATCTCTGCTAGAAACCCATCTTGACACAGGTCAGACTGTCCTGTTGAGCTGCTTATCTCTAATGACTAAGTTTGCTCTGTATGCTAGATGACTGGTTCAGACGAGATGTCTCATATTTAGGCAGCTAAACTCAAGGGAGATAAGTCACACAAAAGAGCCTGCCTAGCTGCTGCTAAAAAATCAATATGAAGACAAGTTTTGAATGGTGTACTATGAATGGCAAACTGGCCATTTTAACAACTCAGGCATGCTGTAGCATGCCGTACCAAAATCTGTAAGTACTGAGCTGTTTGAAACACTCCAGGATGCCTCTAATCCAGGTTAAGCACAGCTTTCTGTATCATCTGGGATAAACTGCAGCCCAGGAAACCATTGATGTGGGAAATTTAACTGAGTTGTTAAAATGGTTTTCAGACAAGGAAAGCCAGGAAAGTTTCTGTTTAGTCGAGGAATCTGTATCCATGGTGGATATATGGAGCTGCTCCTATGGAACTGCTCTACTTAGAGCACAACTCTGTGGATAAGAAACAGCAATACAGACAGTGGTTGAGAGAGAAGTGTCAATAGCTGGCACTCAAGAATGAGCTATAGTTCCAAGAAGTCAGAAAAGCATGTGCACTGTAGTACTCTGCCAGCCTTTAGGCAAACTTCAACACTACTGGAAAAAATCCCACTCTGCATTTCAGTGTCTCAGGGTAGGCAGGCCCAGACTGAGTGTAGCATCCTTTTCAGTGAGCATCAGCAAGTCCAAATTAAGCTAAAATCACATCTGCACAAAAGATAACTACCCCCAACTGGACAGCACAGGGGTGTCTTTTGTAGATAAAGTCTGTTACAAAACACTTTCTGTTCTTTCCATGTCCATCTTTTCCTGACATATGAACTTTTGGCATCCAGTGCTGTGTGAAATAACTGTAATTTTCCTTCAAGCACCCATTAACAGTGATGAGCTGACAGTTGGGAAGCACGTGATCAGCCCACTCAAATTTCTGTGTATCTGCCAAGGCAATGATGCCACAGAATGAAACCCGCCGTTGTCTTTATATACTTTCTGGAGAAGCTGGTGTGAAAACTTGGAATATCTGTAAATAGGAGAATCACTAGCAAACAATTTGTGAGGTGTCAGCCTGACATTTGTTTCAGATAGTACCTAAATAATGAAGTTCACAACAAAGCAGATGCTTTCTGCAATTTCAACTTTATGCAAAGCATAATCTTTAAGAAACTTCCCTCCACCGAGAAGTCTAATCTATCTACTAATCTGTCTGTAGGAGGCAATTTTCAAGTGCTTCCCACACATACACACAAAGATTACAGGCCCATCTCTCTACTGGAAACCTTTGCTTCCTTTTTATTTAGCATGTTTTTCTTGTACAAGGGACTACAAAAGACTGAGTAATCCAGCGTTTTAAAAACAGCTTTTTAATCAATTTATCTGATTGAAAGGAGTAACAGAGAAAGAAATATCTCAGCCCAAGTTAACTTCTCCCCAATCACACTTTTTTAGAAAGTTCTCCTTGAAAACAGGAAGCAAGTTTCCACCTGACACCCCAGGAAAACACTGAACTGAAGAATAAAGTGTGACCGTGTGCATGGGGTCAGGATAACATCATGTTTTGTACAGTATTTACAAGTGAAACACTCACTGTGAAATGCTGCCAAATTAAGACCCAGACAGAGAATTTGACACCTATCAGACACTGCTTCAAGTGAGGAAGGAGTTAAAAATATCAGGGGGGAATCTGTCATCAAGTTTTCTTCCTTCCAATGCAATTCCCAATCCAGAGCCATACATGTATCCCGCCTTCACTGCAGATTTGCACCAGCTTTTAAAAAGGCCTAAATCTTGTATTTCTGCATGCTCCTCTATCAAGTGCAATTAAATCCTTTTTAAAGTCTGAAAGTCAGTGTTCAAGCCTCTACCCAAACTCAAGTAGACATGTACAACCCCATAGCCTTTGCAGTGCTCTCCAGACTGATGTATCTGAGAGCATCACTGTGCCCTCTTGGGCTTGCTTCCTCCTACTCTCTTGCAAGAGCTGATACTCTTGCAAGTGCCTCTCTTTTGCTTGCCTCAGCAGCACATGTCCTGTTCAGCTGGGATTTAGGGTCAGACCTTAGACTAAGTCACATGCCATATTAACAATGAAGGTCCTGCTTCTTCCTATACTAAATCCTAATTAAAATATCTTAAGAGATCAGCAAAAATCATACCACCACTAGGCCATGCCACATCTGAAGCAGTAGGATCAGCTAGTATATACAATTCAGATGCAGTGGACAAGAGCAACTATAGTTCAGTATTCCTTGTTATCTTCTTGTGTTCAGCTGGTGAAGAATGCAGCAGTGGCAACGGCGAGTCCTGTGGCTGAGCACTAGATTGAGGCAGACGGGGTTCCTGGAGCCAGGGAAACCGGAGGATGAGCAGAGAGACCTGCCAGGAGTCCAGCCAGTGGCCCCTATGAGCACAGTGGCCAGGAGTGCAGTCAACAGGGTGCATGGCTGTTCACACAGAAAGTCACGCAGGGGAGGCCAGCATCTTGCTTCTAGGTCCAGAGCCCAGGGAAGTACTCAAACTTTCTTCATTATAAGGTTAAGAGCACATAGTGGTTATATACCTTATCTGAATGTTTGGTTTCTGCCTTAATCTTACACATTTAAATAAAAGACATAATACTGCTAATACTCCTCTTCCAGTGTTGAATTTTCCACTTCTCTCTGATGACTTCTGAAATTATAAATCAGCTTGAATTTGTGAGAGTGGGTCTTAAGCCAGTGACATCTGTAGAGCAGAGAATTACAGCACCTTATAAAGTTACACCTTACCTCAGTTTTCAAGAGTTTTAGAAAATACTATAAGATTCTCATCACAAAGCACAATGGTGTTAAGTAGGAGTACTGAACTCATGCTATTCACATTTCATCTCTTATTCCAAGTAATGCATATAATAGATGTGCACAGGAAAAAAGGGCAAACAATTGAAAACTACAAAATAACACGTCTTAAGCTTGGCTTCTATGTTCTACACAGCCAACAGCAGCCCGAAGTTAATTTAAACGATTCTAGTTATGCGTTATGTGACAAGACAGGAAAAACTCAGCAAGCTTTTAGCCAGTGAGGTTAAGAAGGAAAAAAAGCCTGCGGAATGATATTTTCAATTAGCACCTTATGCATTTCCACAACCCACGACTTGCCTAAAACTAATGACAACTTTCGTGCACCCTCTGCTGATTTATAGGACCCAGTCTTGGCCAGAAGGGAAGACAGAGTGAATAACTTTTTCCTTTTACCTTGGCACCAGCTGTATTTCAAAGCAAAAATTCACCAAAGAAAAGCATTATGCACTTGGAACCGGTGTTTCTTTCCTGCTCACATAATGGTGATCTAAGTTTCTGTGAATTTTCTGCTACTTCTTGCTATGGGTTTTTGTTTAGTTTTGAACAATTCTTTCTGTGAACCTGAGATCCATACAACTGCAGCTGATTATTCTTTTTTAGATGGTTTCCTTCACTAACATCCTGAGACTTAATTCTTGTTACAGTACTCTCCCTACCCTGAGGAGCACATTTCCTATTGACCAATACTCTGCTCAATTCTGATTATAATTGTAAAGGCACTGCACTGAGATTAAACCTCCTACTTCCATATCTCATGCACAGCAATCTGAGAGGGTTATTAAAATAGACTCCCTTCTGATCATCTCTGTAGACATTTTAATCTTACATTCAGTGTTTTTATATCCAAACCTTGCTCCTCACACACAGAGGGGTGGGAATTATTGAACTGAGTGGGAGGTTGATTTGGTTGAGTCCATTGGAACTTAGCAAAAGTATATCTCATCTATTGAAAAGCGTTTACCCTGAATTCTAACAAAATAAGCCCATTTTTAAACTGCTCACTTCAAAGGGAAGAGTGGGAATTGCTTGTGCTCTGTCTTTCCCCACTAGTGTTTCTATTATTTTTCTTAAAAACAAGAGAGGCACCTGGGAAAGGATGATACAAGTACAATGTATGGAGTGGAGCATGGTGGGTTTTTTTTTCCCTGCTAATGTTATTTCTAATACAGAAATATGAAAGGCCTTTCAGTGGAGTCATTGGATGAGGATGGGCTGTGAGGGAGACAGGCAGGTGGGCAGTTAACAGTACTTAATTTTCTCTCTCTGCTCACTGCATTAAATCTAATGGTCTGGGTTCACTTGCTGATTTTCTCACATCTTCTTACTGATATGTAAAGGATACAAAAAGTAGCAATAGCAAGAAAAAGCCATTTGCTTAAAGCCTCCACCCAGATGTCAGTGCAAAATGCAAACCGGAGCTTCCTCCTGTTAGGATTTCGAAACTTCCCATAAACCCCAACACCTCCTGGAACAGAGCTTGCTTTAAGGAACCAACTACAGGGTTTGTCTTGGAAGAGAAGAGGATCGTGGACTGGGAGGAGGTTGGGAGCAGAGCGGGTGTGCTGCTAGGTTTACTCTCATGACCTGTTAGTATCTCTGGAGAGATGTGTTGATTAGGAATGAATAAGGATTTGCACAAGCCAAGGAAATGAGAATGTGTAGGTGCCTCATATTCTAGACTCATAGAATGCTTTGGGTTGGAAGGGACTATTAAAGGTCATAGAGTCCAACTCCCCTGCAGTGAGCAGGGACATTTGTGGCAGGTGTAGCCTCCTTGACAGAAAACGAGCAAAAACCAGGGCTTGCCAGAGCAGTTTGGCACCTCACAGCTGTTAAACCAGGCCTCACGGTGAGCAACTAGTACCTCAGCGTCTAGACCCTTAGCCTATTTTTCTCATGGGCTTACCCCCTCAACCAAATAGAATGACCATGACCATAGTGTACCCATGACCAGGGTATAAAGGGAGCCCTGACAAAGAACTGGTTGAGTTGGTTCTTCACAGAGCAAGCAGGCCTGGCAGTCAGACCCTCCCCTTGGGTATATGATATGCTGATCAAGGATACTTCCATGGATTGAGTGAGACTCAACCCCCTTTTCAGGTGAGTGGTACTTTTCTGTGTACCTTGTGTGGGAGGTGTTCCCTTTAGAGTGAGTGTGCACACATTGTGGTTCATCTTTCTAGAAAGAACATTCCTTAAAGTTAAGGAAGTTGTTGTGTAGTAGTTATATTTCTAGCTGACATCTAAACTTGTAATTTAATTTTGTCAGAAGGAGTGCTGGACAATTTTCATTGCAATAAATCTGCATTTTTTGATAGCTGCTGCTGTCTGTTTTGTGGGTGCCTCTGTGACAGACATTTTTAACTAGAACAGGTTGATCAGAGCCCCATCCAAGTTGACCCTGAATGTTTCCAGGGAGCATCTACCACCTCTTGCCCTCACACTGAGGATGTTCAGCAAGAAGGCAAAATATTTGCCAGGAATGCCAGAGAAAAGAGAGATAGACTAACACTAATATTAAGCATAGTGATACTCATGTGTCGGATCTCCAAGTTTGCAGCCAAGGCTCAGAAACAGACCCATTAAATCCTAATCCCCTTCCACCTCTTTCAATAATCTACAACACAACACAATATTGTAGCACTTTAATGTAACATGGATACAGTCATCTCAAATCTCCTCTGCTTTTCTGGGCCATATTAGGACTAAGACCTGTGTATACACCTAAAACACAGGTGTGAAGTATACTTCTGGCTTCTAGAACTAAACAAAATTTAAAGACCAGGACTAGGAGACTGCACTCTCAAGAAGAACCACTATGGAGCTAAGCCCTTGATTTCCAGGACCTAGAGCAGTCTCAGAACTTATAGGCAAGCCTTGGTGCCAGTTACATGTCAGTGAGGTCTCTAGAGTCCCATGTTGCCAGTTCTCATCCTTATTTTGCTACAATCCATCTCTTTTAATAGTTTTCTAGTAGGTAAGGGAATCTCAAGCAAGTCTGGCAAGTGTGATGTAAGACAGCTCCAGAGCTCCTTTCTCCCAGTTAAACACAAGCCTGTAAAGAAAGTCCAACTAGAAATCCTGTAAGACTATTTTTTGCTAAGCTTCCATGATTAGTTCAGGGTGAACAGCACCAAATGCTGAAGCACAAAGAGTCCCTCCAGGAGGAACTGAAGTTCTCTCCAGCAAGTAACAAGGAGTCACAACTTAGTTTGTAACTTCAGGACCATTAGCAGTGCTGTAGTCCCTTGTTCTTCCTTATGTTAAAGCTCCCCTCACAACAAACTACTGTCCTCCTCACTATTTTTAATTAATTGCTTTTATTTATCAGATTTTATATTTGTTAATATGATCAATATCAAATTAACCTCACCTTCAAGGTCATTTGTGAACATGCTGAAAGAAACTGTTTTCAGAAAACCATGGAAGCAGCATGTACATCCTCCCTGTTTCACACTAACAAATCACCTTCCCTCTTGTTAATCGGTTCTTTCTCATTGCTAGTCCTTCCTTCACTGCATTAGTAGATTTTTGTGATCTAAAAGAACCAAACTAACTAGCAATTCTGCCTTACCCAACTGGTACCTTGCCTGAGAAACAGGCCCAGGCAGATGTGAGAGGGTCCAAACTCCCCAAATTCTCATTTGGCTTTGCACATCAATAAAATGAAAAGCTTCAGAATGTGTTTTTTTAAGTGTTGCTACCACCATTGTAACATTATGCAGCAAAATTTAATCACAGAACATTAGGGGTTGGAAGGGACCTCAAAAGATCATCTAGTCCAACCCCCCCGCTGAAGCAGGATCACCTAGATCAGGTCACACAGGAACACATCCAGGCGGGCTTTAAATGTCTCCAGAGGAGACTCCACAACCTCTCCGGGCGGCTTGTTCCAGTGCTCTGTCACCCTCACAGTGAAAAAGTTCTTCCTTATGTTTACCCGAAACCTCCTATGTTCCAACTTGCACCCATTGCCCCTTGTCCTGTCATTGTCTGTCACCAAGAAGAGCCTGGCTCCATCCTCCTGACATTTGCCCTTTACATATTGTGGTGGTTTAAACCCTGCCGGGACCGGGCACCACATGGCCGCTGCCACCCTGTCACAATTGGGTGTTTATGCCAGTTCTTCCCAGTTAGACTCACTTCAGCTTCCAACAGGGTCAACTGTTGGGATCCCCCTGTCACTCTGGAGATATAGATGGGTTCAACCCCACTGTAGCTCGATGGCATCAGGGTGCACTGTGCGCCAGTATCTACCAAAGCCTTGTATTCTT
>VYZX01004462.1:17013-32562 GCA_013401335.1 Brachypteracias leptosomus | reverse complement strand
AACATTCTGTGATTCTATGACTAACAAGAGAGATCAACTGGTTTTAATATCTTTTGGTTTCCAACAGTGAAGAAAGAGGGAATGCTAAAACACCACCACCACTCACAGACAGATACCCATCACTAGCAAATCAGCTCTTCATCCATTTCCTTTTACTTTATAGAAGCACAAAGGTCATTGAGGTCTGTTCCATCATATGACCCTGGACAGTCTGCTGCATTTTGTTGACATATTAATATACTACATCATTTGGGTCTGGGTTTTAACAGAAAGGGAACTTTTGTGTCCATTACAACAAAGAAGTTAACGTCAGCTTCTTGTTTCAGTCAAACTGCTTACCACTTAGGAACACTCTTAGCATTTGGACAGACACACAGTAGCAGACAGATTTGTCACATATGTCATTTTTCATAACCAGTGTAAATCTTGACACATGCAAATCCATATTTGCTTTACCAATACTCAAACCTGTAAGCTTAGAATGCTAGTATTCTTATAAGCACATAAGTTACAGAAATAACCCATAGATCTAACGGATTCTCAGTCTCTTCAGATTAACATTAGGAATAGATAGGCCAGTTCAAAACCAGATGTACCTTTTTACCATCTTAGGCATTAAAAGTTCTTTTGTAAGTAACTTCTATTCTGGCTTTAAAATCCATATTAAATTTCTTTTTTATTCGTTGTACAATTTGGTAGTTAAACTGATGTTTTTCTATAGTATGTAGGTCACTTGCATTCACTTTGAAGTACTTTATAAACAGAGTAACTAGCTGAAGCTTTTATAAATGTTCTCATTCCTCTTACTAGTATTGTAGTCCATTTGAGGGGCTTCACAATCAATGCACTCATAACATTTGAATTAAAAAAGAATGAAGTTAGATTTAGACTGATAAAATATTTGTGTCAGGTCATACCTTAAGAATCTCCAGAGGCTAAAGACAATGTGGTCGCTGAGATAGTGTAACAGCTGTAGCCACCTATGAAATATTAAAAGACAGCAGTGATAGCATTTGAAATTACTTTATCAGACATACTATTATGTTTGCCCTATTTGGGAAAAAACCTAGACTCTACATAGTCTAGTTCAAAAGTAAACATTTAATTCACAAGTAAAATTCCATTTGTTTGTCTATTGATTCTATGATTGTCATTCTAAAAACCTTTTATTATTTTGACGCTAGAAATAGTAACAGCTCTCTTCAGTTAACTCACATGAAAGAGTGCAACTTTCAGCAAAATTAGAATATTTTCCTCCCATATACCCTTAGTCAGTCTAAAGGGCCTTAGAAGTTTTTGTAAAAAAGTCCGTGTGCTGCTCACTCTCTTCTTCCTCAGCCAACACCAAACTCAGCAACATCCCCTCAGCATACCTTCATCTTTTATTCTTCATCTGTTTGCTCTTCTCTGTCTCAAATCAGCCAAGGGGGAACACACTACTGAGAGCTCAGCAAGCTGCTCCCAACAAGAACTCTCTCCCACAGGAACCCTTTTCAAACTGATCAGATCCTTGTTGCTTCTAACAAACTGGTCGGTTCCTGGTTAATATATCTCTAGCCTTGCCCACCACCCCAGCCATGATCACCTGGGGGAAGGCAGGGATTCACACAGCTGGGCCAGGTTCTGCCTCTGGGGCCTGAAACCACTTGGGGAACAAAACATTATTCTGGGTTGTGACTCATCCACAGGTTGACTCCAACTTGGGGCCCAGCACTTCATGTGGTCACTGTTTATTGCAAATGTTTCACATCTAGCTTGCACACCAGAGACTTGCAAAAAAGGAGAGACTCACTTTTGGCAGCTCTCTACCTCAGGTGCTTGCAGTTGCACTCAACAGACTGTCCTAACCTAAATACTGAATTTCCAGGCTGAATAATGACCCAAATATAATAAAAACTTTTCCTGTGATTTAGGAACTTCATTGAGATTGAGTCTAACCTTCAAACCAGGCCTGTGGGCATAACTTTTCGTGCCAACCTTCTGATTTACCATAGCATTAGAGAAAGAACATGGCAGAAAAGACTGGGAATTAACAGTCTCTGAAATGTCATGTTTCCATTTGATAAGAAAAAGCAACTAACAGCTGAAGATGACTTTAATTGCAATATCATGTAGCAGCCAAGATGATAATCATTGTAGCTCTGGTTTGACACAGAGGTCCACAGCAAAGTTCATTTAATATAAATGATGGAATGTCTTAGGTCAGGAAGACAAAGATATTTTTTTAAAAGTATCCACCTTGAATTAATTCTTTAATGAGAAACTAGCGAAAGTTTTTCTTCACCCTTTTGACACAATGAGATTCCTACAATACTCATAAAAGGAGTTTACGATATGGTAGACATCAGATTTCAAAACCATGCTTGTGTTTTCCTTTGGAACTGCGACACAGTTATGAAACTTAGACTTAATAAATAGCACAGGATAACAATGGCTTACCTGAGACTTTGATTCCACTCTCCTCCTGATACAGGAAACATTGCAATATAATTATTTTTTAATTTTTTAACATAATTCCTGTCAGTTTGTACTGGGTGTCCCATGTGCAGGTGCTGGCAGCAGGGGCCACAGGCACCTGTGTGAGGAGAGGCCGGGGCTGCCCTGAGCCAGACACAGCCGGTTCCGGCCGGCTCCACAGCAGCCCCCGGCAGGGCACAGCTGAGCCGGGCGGCCAAGCTGGCAGTACCTCTGTGAAAACATGTCTAAGAAAGGGCAAAATGCTGCTTAGGAGTGAGGAGAAAAGTGTGAGAAGTGTCCCTGAGAGCACAGAGGTGAGAGCAGGAGGAGGTGCAGGAGAGGCTGCAGAGAGTCCTGGAGTGTGTGGAGAGATGGTGCTGGAGCTGGGGGTGTCCTGGAGGAACCCCAGCCCGTCGAGAGCCCCCACACAGGGGAAAGTGTGAGGAGGAGGAGGAGGGAGCAGCAGAGAGGAGCTGTATGGGCTGACCACAGCCCTCATTCCCTATCCCCCTGTCCTGCTCTTGGAGAGTGGTATATGAGTTGGGAATGGAATAAAGGTGAGCCTGGGAAAAAGGCTGGGGAAAGCCGTTGTTTTTCTTTATTTCTTGTCATCCAACTCCATTGAATTCATTTTCCCCAAATAAGTCTGTTTTGCCAGCGATGGTAACTGGTAAGTGAACTTTGTCTCAGCCCAAAGCATTTCATCTTACTGTCCCCCTGCATCACATTGAGAAGGGAGAGTGGCAGGGTGAGCACCTGACAGGTGTACACAAATGAAAATGTGCTCTTCACGTGCTCTTCCCCCATCTGGTGCTGCTCTGCTCTGCAAAGCTGCATGGTTCCGATCAAACATATCTTCAGTTCTTATCTAGTCCCACCATCTTCTCAGACTTTTGGCATTGAAAAATCTTTTTGGGTGATGAAGAGTACAGCAACCAAGATACCACTTACACATATGCTGCATCTGAAAAATGCAAAAAATAAAATAATAATTTGCCTGGTTTTCCTCCCAGATGTCAGTAATTTCTAGCTATAAAAGTTGTGGAGTTGTTAATGATTTTTGTGTTTAGCTGACATTGCATCTTTCTCAAAATTTGAACCTCAGCTCTAACTGGGGTGGATTAAAGGCAAAGATGCTTCCTTAGCAGTCCACTATAGCCTTGATAGTGAATATAGATTACTTGTAGGGATTTTTTTTCTCTTTTACTTGAAAATGGCAGTATTTAAATGTGATTACTCAATAATCATTGTGTTGTATATGTAGTTACATCAAGAGTAATGATCTAGAAAAGCAATGTTCATAACTGGATTTTCCCAACAAGAAGTTTTTGCTGCAAAATACGCAATTAATCTTCAAATAGACCATGTAAAAAAGCAGGTGTTCAATGGCATACAGATTGGTGGCATCGGTGTTGAAACATCTTGTTTGGTAGCATGTTGGTACCAGTATGGAGAAAAGATAATGCATTTGCAGTTTTCCATCCAAAGCAGACTGACATCTTTATAAATAACTTTCGCTTCTCAAGAGAACTCTTCATGTATCATGAAGATTCTAACATTAGAATCTGTTAATGTGAATGGAAAATGCAGCCTAAAATTAGTTACAAACTATCTGCATCTGTGAGCTAAGTCTTACACAACTTCAAAATCTGTATTGTTACTTTCTGTAGAATAAAATAAAGGAACAACTTCTTCATACGTGAAATCTGTGCTAAATAATTCAAGAAGTTAAATTCCTGCTTAAGCTATGTTCTGCTGTCTAAAGACTATTATCTCTGGGTAGCTCTCTACTTAATCACTTATTTTCACATATTTGGATGAAAAGCAAACATAGCATACAAATATGAACAAAAAAATTTGTATTTCAGTCTGAAGAATTAGATTATCACATTGGTAAATGCATAACTGCTGCTCTCAAACAGAGATAGCTGGTATGTAAATCAAAATAATTTCATTACAAGTTTTGAAGTGCTCTCAGTTTAATGGCTTAACAATTTAACATACTAAATTATAAGAAAAGTACGAAATATGACAGTCAATTTCTACATCATTTAGCCTTACTCAGCATTCTCCTGTCTCCAGTTTGACTATTTTGTGGATACAGAGACAGAGCCTGTTACTGTTCACAGGAAAAATAATCAGTTGCCTGAGAAGGCAGTAAGATCATCAAGCCTTGAATATGAACCTAAGTACAAACTACTACTTAGTTGTGTATAGTGAAGGGAGTCTCTGTATTTAAGCATTTTAAGGAACCTCCCTATTTTGACGGGAGAGCCTCAAATTGATGATTCTTTGTATTTCATTGTCAAGCCAGCTTGTCAGATAAAAAAACTGGCTATCCAAGCTGGTAAAGCTTTGCCAGTATACAGCAAAAAGGCTTGCTCCTTCATATACTTGAAGGTTTGCTCCCTTCTAGAAGAATATCTTCATTTTCCTTTACTATTACTTTCAGTTATGCTAAAAGATTTGCTGCTTTGATTCCTTTTAGGGAGAAAGTGCCAAAGTTGGCTCTTTTTTAGAATAGTAAACTTGCCCACTTAAATTATTTAATGCTCTACATGATTTTTTGTAACCTAAGTGCATTTTCCTCTATCAGAAGGGGTCAGCAGAGGTCAACACAGCAGGTGCAGGGTCTGATGGCCTTTTGCAAATTTCAGAATGTTATTAAAATTTATTTTTAAAAGGTTAAGATTTTTCTTCCGCTTTCCCTGTCTAAATAATGGAATAAGCTGAAATGCCACTCTCTGCTAGAAATGTTGCCAAGTTCATAGCATTAGAGAAGAAACTGTCCAAGCTTTGACGTCTAATCAACGTCGCTAATACACTTAAATACAAAGAGGAAACAACTGATTTTAAGAATTAACTCTCTGGGTGTATGTGCAGATTACTCCGTGTCAAATAAGGAATATCAATCTGGGAAGTTGTCCTTGTGATACAAAGGACTAGCTATAGTTCTTAATCTAACACTGGCTAGAGGCTTTTAAAAATGCATATTCATCAGGATTCCTGCTATCTAAAATCACTTTATGAACTGGTCACTATTTAACACAAGAGCAGCTTGATAGAAACTACACTTATGCCAATGTTTTAAATATTGAATGTTAAAACAGATTTACACAGTACAGTAACTGTGTTCACACAAACTCTAGAAGCTCAAGACTTCAGTCTGAGTGATTTCCATTGCAGTCTGTTCCAGGCCAAGGAATTTAAGTACAAAGCAAATGTCTCTTAAATTTCAGCTGATTGATGTTGTTTTCCAAAGTATTTGTCACCTGTACAGATATCCACATCCTTGACTTGTAGGCAACTTTTTTCTGCAGTCTATTTGGAATGGAGTTAGGCAAATAAAGCCTTTTTCAGTGCATGCTGTTAGATCTTAATAAGCTTGCTATTTAGTAAGCGTTCCTCTGAATTTCAATACCAAAATTCAGAACTAGGCTTAGGGTCCAAAGTAAGGTTCAAAACACCAGGGTATATATATTAGGTAAAGTTTCCTGGCCAAAAGTTTCATTTTTCATTCTAATGAGAGATCAGCAAGCTTTGCTTCCAAGATTGTTTCTGTATTCTTTTCACAATCACTTTACAGAGCTTAGAAATTAATAAAAATCCTGCTCTTAATATTTATGGGTTAACATTCAAAGACTGTAGCACAGAAATCCTTATAACAAACAAAAGCAAACTCATTCATCTACAGACTGATTTCCCAAAACTCTGTGATAAAAAATAGCTTATGTCACCAAAAGTATTTCATGTTACAGAATAAAATAACAATACTCCTCAGTACTGCAAAAGAAAAAAGCCCCAAACTTACTAATACCAAAAAAGTCAAGAATGTCATTAATAGAAATAATAAAGAAAGAGGGAATATTTGTGTATTATATACATACTATATATAAATACAATGATCTACATAAAATCATTTTGGAAACTATCCACTATTATTCTCAGTAATAAATATTGTTCAATTATCATCTTGGATTCTGGATACAAGACCCCACACTTTAAATTTACTTAGACAGGTATTTCTCTAACATTGCCTCACCTTAAAAACTGGAAAATACTTTTATGCAACAGAGGCATCCCATAAGCAAAAATAATTTTTAAAGTCACCCATATCACTATTACCTCAAGAGGTCAGATATGTCCAGCAAATATCCTGGAAAAAATAGTTCCCAGCAGAATGATAACAGGAGGAGCAATCTGCCCTAAACATCCATGGATTCAGGACTAGGGCAGAGAATCTGCCTTTACAAGGTAAATTCCAGGTCTCTGAAGCTTCACCAAACCCCTTTTAAGAACCCAGACCTGGGTTCTTAAAATGACCAAAATTTCAAGTAACTTAACTGGAAAGAGGGTCAGGCTCTAAATATTCAGTGGATTTATGATTTTCAAGGGATTAGCATTGTGGACTTCCATCTGGAAGGTCTACAGGTGATTTATACAATGTGGCTATAGTGACATAGAGTAGGTGGCATCATCACTCTAGAGGGAAAGTCCGGGAGCTGGCCTCAGAATACAGAGCTCTGAGTGCTGGAGGGCATTCCAGGCAGGACTTTCAGAAACGAAAAATCACTTCTCACTGCTCACTTAAAATGATTATACCTATCAGCCCCTGAAATTGGAGGTTGGGGTTTCTTCACCTTGTTTTTTAGCTCAAGAGTTCTTGATCATTGTCAGAGTCAGATTTTCTTGTGCCTGTTACCTGCTCTAACCTGCATCAATTGCAATGTCAAGCAGTGGAGACTGCTTGGCTGGCCTTGCTGAAAAACAAAACTCAAATGATACACTTAGATTGCGCAAATCCCCCTACTCTTGTTGGTGTCTGGAGAAGATCAGTACATCTGCTATGTTTTTGTAATATCTCGGGGTGTTTAGAGTTTAATTATTGGATTCTGTCTTGGTACATTCCAAATCCAAGAGAATATTTTCCATCAAAGCCTGGACTTCAGGCCCAGAAGAAGTTCTAAGATAAGTTTTATGTCACTGCCAACTCCATCTCTTTCTTTGTTCTGCTCTAGAGCCAATAAAATATTCAGCCTAACTTCAGCATATGGCCCAGATGGTCAGCTTGAACTAGAACAGCTGTCCGTGAACTACTTATATTCCTGAAGGAGTCCAATCTCCTGCTTGAGGAAGGTCCAGGAAGTTCAGGTTCCTCAGGTTCCAGTTGAGCTATGAATATACCCCAGGATGGAGATGATTCCACAACTTCTGTTAGCTCCTGTTCCAATATTTGACCATTAGGGTAATAGGCAATTTCTTACATTTGTTTACAGTTTTCCAACATGTGTCCATTACCCTTGTCCTATCCCTGTGTCCCCTTTAAGAAATGTCTGGCTCCATCTTTTATCTCCCCTCCCATAAGGTAGTTGTGTATCTTGACTGTCAGAAACATCATGCTTTAAAGAAGGTTTCACAGTAAATCCTCTGTGGTTTCAGAGTTTTAGTACAGTCATAATCATCATAATCTTTATAACAATATCATGGATAACTAATTTCTGAAGTTAGTGGGTGATGGCAAAGTTTGAAAAGAACTGTAACTCAAAAAGAACAGCATTGGTATCCCTACTGCTTCACAAATACTCAGAATTCTGTCGTAGGTGCCAGCCCCATGCATACTTCTGGAAAATGAAAATACAGTCTCTCTCAGGCTCCCTTTTCAAGTGTCTCTTCCCTACTCACTAGAACTTAGAATTTAAGAACAGCTATCTTTTCATTTGCTCAAAAGATAAAATGAAGCATAAGAAACAAGAATTATCCTCGATTTTAAAATGTGAAAAAAGAGAGATGCGCTTGAGTTTTTTTAGAGCTAGAAAATACCTTATCCTATCAGGTTACCCAGATATTTAGAGCTGGTCAAAGGGCATGCGATGGTGGACTTGCTCGAGTACCAATAAAATCACCCCATTACTTCTACTGTCTTATGTAACCACTTGATCCACTTCAGCAGTTGTAACAGGCTGATGGGACGAGGCTCTGAAGTAGCTTAGCAATCCCTTCATTTTGTCAAGTCACTCTGCAGCTAGCTGCTTGTAGCACTTCACTCAAACATGCTCTATGCTCTCTAGTGAGAGAGAAAAATTCAAGACCCTTAAAGAAATGCTGTCTTTCTTGAAACTGACTGTCTCCATCTGGAGCAAAATCTTTCCTCTTTGCCTGTAATAAAATTTATGTCCACATCTACACAATTATGTGCTGATTCCAAGGAGCATCATGGCTGAACCTTGTGACTTTTTGTTAATACAGCAACCTGTTATGTTTTAAATAATCAAAATAATTTCTATTTGAGGACACACAGGTTGAAAGGAGGAACTACAGGGAAGAGACAGTAGAAGTGATTGGCCTGGCTCTTCCCTTTCTTTTTTGCAGTAAGAGTAGATATTTTCTTCTAGAGATTTGCTAAGATCCCTGAAGTTACACATTAAAAGCTAGATTTTTAAAAGTATTAGGCATTTAAAGATGCAGATAAATGCTACATAAGCATATTTGAAAATCACACTGAAAATCTATCTGAAAGTGCTTAAGTTCTTAAGGTGCTTAACTTCTTTCAAAATAATGAAAGATGCTGTTATAATCATATTTAAGCATATAAATAAAAGTACAAGCTTTTCAAATATGTTGATCAATTATTATTGCTGCTGATCATAGTCAAGTATTTAAAATAATATGTTAATAATACAAATGCTGTTCTTTATTGGTCTGTATTGATCCTTTTTGTATCTCTGCAGACTTGAGTGGATTTACACACTTGGACTTTGTACTGAAAGCATATAATACAAGTCACAGAGTTTTACAATGCAAAAAATAAAATCCTCTAGCACAACAAACTCATCTACTGACACTACTTTTAGGTATCCATGGAAAACAGGCTGAAGGGAAGCACAGTGACTTGCAAAGAATAATTCTGGTTTATATATTCTTAAGCTAGAAGTGGAATTCGCAGTAGGATTCTCAGTGTTGTACCAGAATCTCATGGTGCTAGGATATATGCAAGAAGAATATTCTTTTTTCTAAGGAAATGTAAACAAACCAGGTTCTCAACAGGATGAGGTATTCATGGACAGTGCTCACCCTCTGGGAACCCTGTTTTTTCAAGCACCCAAACAGTAAATTCCATTCTGAAATATCTTAACTAAAAGCCAACACTTCAATTCAGCATTTCCATTATGGAAGTCAGTTGTGCTGTTCAATAAAACTGCAGTGAGACAGCTCTATGTTCCTCTGTGGACAGAGTTGTGAGGCTAGAAGTCACAAGGAGGTGCTCTGCTTGCAAGGGGATGAAGTTAAACAGCAGTTCTGGTACACTGGACATTTAACTGCAATAATATCTGACAGTTTGCAATAAAATGAATGATGGTTAAACAATTAGGTTTAAAACATCTTAAAATAACTGGATAAAAGGACTAGAAGACTTGTGTTTTCCTTAAGCCCTGTTTTTCTTAACAAAAACTAAAAAAGGCAATTTTAGTGTTGTCAACAATACATTTGATAGGGAGAATCAACAGGAAAAAAAGCGATTTCTGGTGCAAACAAAAGCTGTATTATTTTAGTGCTGCCCCTCTCTGTTTAAAACAAATATTTTGTAATTACCAACCTACACTATAGAAATGTATGCACGTGTACATTCAAGGCTCCTGTTAGTTTTTGTATAGTCACCTAGGAGAACAACAAACTCCAGTATTTGATAATGAGAGCACTGTCTCAAAAGAGGCTCTCCCCAGAAAGCACTGCCCAGATCTTGCTCAGTGCTGCATGAAGCAAAGCTGATACTGTGAGAAGAAAGAGAACAATTTCCCTTGTTTTAATCTTGCAGAGTCCCATGCCTTTTGATCTTCTCTTTGTTCCCTCTTTGTGAAGCACATCTTACACTGGCTGCAATTTATTTAGTTCACAGTTTGCTTATCTCTGCTGAGCAATAACATAGCATAGTGCAAAATTCTCCTCAACTATCAGACCATTATTTGTCTTGTTTCTAATGACAGCATCTGTGTTTCTTTTCTGGTGTCTTTTTAAAGTCAATATCTGAACCTCTAATTGCAGAGTGTTTGTCTAGTGACTAGAACACACTTTTCAGCTAAACTCTGAATCATTTTCCCTCAGATTTAGAGGCTATGAAAGACAGTTCCACAGCATATGCCATGGCTTTAATGTGGATTATCATACAGTTTACACACCAATTAATTAAGAAGTAGGCAATTCTCACAGAAACCGTTAATTACCAAAACTCTCAGTGGCATTTATTTTCTTATAAAAGCAGACACGTATTGTTGCATTGAGCAATTTTATTATCTTTATAATTTCGTTTTCTGTTTAAAAGCTGTATATCTAAGAGAAAGAATAACATTGTGCTTGGCATCCCATTACTGGTGAAGTGGACTCTTCTCTGTGAAGACACTGGTTCACTATAGTATATTTGACTCCTGCCAGTGCCACACTGAAGTGAGAAAAAGTATTGGGATGCATTACAAACCTGGTATTTTCCACAGCTTAGAGAAATACAAAATAAGCTGAAGTAATTAATACCATCATCCATTTATACTCTCAGGAAAGGAGCAGAAAAAGACAGAGGCCCTGCTGCAAGCAGTAAGCCAAGGTTTGGAGACAGATAATAGTGCTTTTGCTTTCCTATGTCCTTCAGGAGGCTTCAAAGGCCTCTTATGTAGTTCTTGAAACCAGCAATTTTCTGAGGAAATTGAGTACCCTTCAGTTAGTAATCTATCAAATCATGTCTTTGTGAATTTGAGCTCACAAATATGCAGTCAGATGTGGGTAGCTGACAGTTTTGTGGGTGGTCAAAATACTCACTTGATACAGAAAAGACCACAACAGGTTTCCATCAGCCTTGGCTCAGTCTATCAGTTGTTCTGAAAAAAGTTTCAGGGACGTTACTTCAGAACTGACTGCAGAGAACATGCTACAAAATGTTGCAAGTGAGACAACAGGTCACTCTAACCTGCATTAGAGACAATACAGAAGGGATCAGATCATCCAGCTACCCCAAAACTATCTCTGTTGCCCAGTTTCTGTGCCAAGCAAACCTCATCAGAAGCACTCTATTGAACTAGAATCAGTACATCATTTTGCTACTTTATAGTTTTAATAAAATGTACTTGATCATAACTCTCTGAGATCATCATAATAAAGTCAAAATCCAAACCTTTGAACAGTAAGTGAGAGTTTTAAATGTAACATGCAAATAAAAAGATTGCTGGATATATTCAAACGCACCCTTGCAGGTTGTATTTTCAGGAAAAAATGAGCTCTCTCAGAGATATCCTCCATAGGCATTGCTTGCAGGGTTAAGCTTTTCAAAGTCAGTATAGAGGAGCTTCACAAAGATCAATACATCCAGGCTTATGGTATAAATTTTAAGATGTCCCAATACATTTATCTTCATTTATGCAAACACGTTTAGAATTTTGGCTTTGAATTTCCTTGTTAAAATTCTAGTTGTACTTTGGAGCTGAGAACACTTTTACTATCTGACTAGATCCATTTTTGATCTTGTCACAGATTTGATGCTGGGTAAAGGTAGAATTATGCAGGGGACACATGGAGGTTAAGCAAAAAGAGAATCAGAACAGTATTAGCCTCTCACAATTCAGAGAAATCTCCATCTGGATTCTGGTGAGCACAAAAAGCACTTGGAAATTCAACAGCAGCGATGGGGAAGGACACCAGTTAAATCAAAATATGTTCCTGCTAGTTCATAAAGTCTTCTAGTCATGTATCAAGGGTGAAAAGACTAATCCATTATGTTAGTCATTCATTTAGAGGTAGGTAATAGGAAAAGATCCTCAGGGACTAGCAGACATTTTCTAATAAGTGACTTGCTGCTCTTTAGTAGGTTCAGTCTCACAGGACACACATTTCTGAAGTCTCAACACATTTTCCCAAGTGCCATGAAATGCAATAACAAAAAAGTTCTATATAATGCCTGTCCCCAAAGCTTAAAAAGAGCAATTTATATCCTTACAGCCATGAAAGAACAAAACATGTAAAAAGGAAGTGTTTCTAACCAAGGTATGAAAGGTTAAATGCAGGTTTTATTTAAAGTTACATTATATTTTAGAGGTCAGACTATAAAGAATGAAGTTTCTATTATGCCAGAAGGCCAAACTTTGAGACCATATGACCTTCAGATTTGGCATTCTGCCTTTTTGTGGAGAATGCATAATGAACACTTGGCAATTATATAGTACTAGTCACTCAAGAATGTACAATATTTAGTTGGTTTTAATTTTTAGTGACTTACAGTTCTGTGGGAATTTTTAAGTGGAAGAACTCTTTGAATGTCATGTGAACAGCTATTAAAAGCTCAATTAGAGGTGATGATACAAGGATACAACAGAAAGACAAAGATTTCAGATTAGTATTACTTCAAATCCTAATATCAAGTCCTGGATTTTAGGAACCTAAAGAAATGTAAGATTCTATTCATGCTCTTCGTGGAATCAACTCTGCCTGACTTCGAGGTTTAGTCTTAAATTCACTTCTGCTTTCAAAAATTCTTTGGCAATTTTGAAAACGCAATGCAAGCCATTTTGCATAATGCAAAAATTAACACAAAATAGCATTCAAAAGAGCAAAAATATTTTTGGCATTTGTTTGTTTGTGACACTTATGTTCAAAAAGATAATTTGACATGTGGGCCAAGTTGATTCAATTGAAGATCTGATTTCATATGAACATATTCTTTTCTTATTCGTTTCTGTCAGAGTCAGCCTACTTGGAGGGCAATTTGTATCACTCCCTAGACTTTCTGTAAGCCTAAACTAAGCCTTTTTTGAAGGCATCTGTAAATATTACAAATTATTTTCTCTCATTTAAGTCAGTGTGACTGAGTACGTTGTGCAAGTTGTTAGAACTTAATCATGTTGTTAGTGCTTCTACTCTGACCTTATCTATAGCTGTTTGTAAAGTCTATACTTCCCAAAGTTTTTGTATTGAAATGCAGTGATTTGGACATTAAGAAAATATAATCTTGTCAAGTTATAGACTTCTTAGCTACTTAACTAGGACAATTTCAGAATTAAAAATTTCAGCCAGGACATCCAGAAACAAAACATATGGAAAAAGCAAAAGATAATGAATCTTCATGACAATTTTTTGGTTTTCTAGTAAATACGTAATGAACTTGTAAAATCATTATCATCTATAATTCAGAGACCCATTTTCAACAAGTGCAACTTTTCTCTTTCTATACATCACATATTTACTATCCAACTTGAACCAGCTATTGGTACATTTGAAGTGAACAACCACAGCCATCCAGAACTACAGAGGATGCTTACTGCATATAAGAGTTGCATCTTTCTACTATTCCCAGCCTCGTGGTATCTCAAACTGCATCCAGTCTAATAGATCAATAGTCCCTTTACAGAACTGAATTCTGGCAACAGAATGTTTGGTTGTTGGGGTTTTTTTAATTCCTTGTGGTACAAAGATATTTCTTGGCTAGAATAAGTGAGTATCCAACTGTGTTTTCATGTCAATGTTTTATGCATGGCCAGAAAGCACTGATAAAGCATTTCTATGCATTCCAAGGGGAAAACCACTCAAAAATGTATTTCTGTAGGTCTTTGAAAAATGTCTCATAGTGGAATCGTGTGTGGGCTTCAACTATAACAAATACTGTCAATGTATCTTACGTTTACCTTCCTTGCATCTAATTTAAACTTAAAATGCATTAAGGAGTTTAATACTAATTAAACAGAGAGACATACTCTAGTTTTAAGCCCAGACAAAGAACAGGCAACTATCATACCACTGTTCATATCTCATAGATTTTCCAGTTTACTTTTAACATTCCCATTAATTTTCTCATGTCCTTTTCCTGTGTAAAAACTGTCAAACCAGCCAATCTGTGTCAGAGCTTTGTGAAGTACAACCTTTGGGACCCAACAACATTGTCCTATTCCTGAAGGACCCAGCTTTCCACACCTGTACCTGTGTCTTTAATAAATTAGACCTCATAAAAGGCAATGCAATAAATACATTTTCAAGATGCCTTTTATGCATTATAACTTTGATGTTGTAATAAAATTAGATCCTTCCAAAGGACACGGCACTGTCAAATTCATATTTTCAAGCTTTTATTAATTTATATCTTATACCTGCATGCTTAGCTTCTGTTTCATTTATTAATTGTGTTTTGATTGAAACAAGAAGCATGATAAAGGGAACATGTAAATATTCTTGAATAACAATTTGATTTAGAACCAGGTCTGTGTTTGTTACATGTAACTGAAGTGCTGCGGCCTGAGCAATGGGCCCTGAATTCAAGTTGACATATGGATGAATCTCGCAACCGGACAGTGCGCTTTTGTGACTGAAACCAGCAGAGCATATTTCTCTGCTGGGCAATTAGCTGATTAGCTGTGAGAGCAGACACACAGCTCTCCTGAGAAATGGGTGATTAAAACCAAAACAGATAGAGATACCTCCTTTTCAGGTTCCTTTCCAGGTTTGGCCAACCTTGGACGGAACCCAATAAGGAGGAAAAATAGCAGATGTCCCGCTGTTGAAGTTATTTTTAAGGTTGCCATGCAATCTGAGTTGTTTATTCAATAGTATCAAAGCTGGCCCTGCTTGTAGCAAGCTCTGGAGAGGCCCCAACTGCTCGATGCAACCGGGACTGCCCAGTGATGGAGGGACAGGACAAGGAACGGACAGAACAAGGGTCATGGATTTGGCAACATACCTTCCTAACTATTACTGTAGTGCCTTTTGTATGATTATGGTCAGGTTTCTGACTTGGCTTATTCCTTCTTCTGTTATATCATCTACCATGATTAGATTTATTACTCTGCCTATTCCCCCTGCTGTTAACTATATTATTTTCTGAAGGAAAGAAGCCAGAGAGTCGTGGTCAACGGGGCAGAGTCCAGTTGGAGGCCTGTAACTAGTGGAGTGCCCCAAGGGTCAGTACTGGGGCCAGTATTATTCAATATATTCATCAATGACTTAGATGAGGGAGTTGAGTGTACTATCAGCAAATTTGCTGATGACACCAAGCTGGGAGGAGTGGCTGACACCCCAGAGCTGTGCTGCCATCCAGAGAGACCTGGACAGGCTGGAGAGTTGGGCGGG
>VYZX01004462.1:0-16963 GCA_013401335.1 Brachypteracias leptosomus | reverse complement strand
ATCCCTGACATTCTGTGATTCTGTGATATCATTTTTGTATCCGCTGGAATTAGACAATAAAATAAGCTTATGCCTGCTGCTGATAGTTGTATCCTTTATGCTGAGCCAGGGAATTGGCAAGACAGTAACATTTCTTAGATAGAGGGCTGAAAGTTAGTGGTGAGTAGCCTGCTCCTGTTGGGAAACCCAGTTTGAATTGATGGGTAAACAGAGAACCAAGAAACCCAATTGAGAGCAAAATGGTACCATGTTCCAGGTCTTTCTGTAGTTCCCAATGAGATAGCAGCTTAAGACCTCAAAGCAGAACAGTTGTGTTGACTGATGTGATAAACAGCATTCATTCTAATTAAAGGTGTGAGATGTAAACTGGATCTAAGCTCTTACTCTGAACAGTTGACTGTACACCTAGTTTGCAAAGCAAATTTGAAATAGGACTAAATTTAGCTAGGATGCATGCTAATTTCAGAGCCAAGCTATCACAGAGTCCCTCTGTCATCACTGGAGACTCCTAGCTCCCCAAGAGAAAAAGCCCATCTAAGACCTGAATTTGGAAGTGATTTTCACTTTTCAGTGGTGATAGAGAAAACATGAACAGTAATATCTTAAATTATAAACCTAAGTGTTAATTACTAAGAATTCTAAATTGAAGAGGATAGGGTTCAGGATCTAAACTACACTTCTATATCTCAAGTTGATTTTAAGTGAAAAATAGAGGCTGTCTCCCATGACTGCATGTACTCTTTTCTTTGTTACTGTAATATTTGCAAACATGTCATGTTTTGGCCTCTGGACATTTTTTGCTCCCTGTTCTAAAAGAAGGCAGAAAGATGTTACGCACGATCCTTACAAATTTTAGCATGCTGCATCTATTTGCGTTTACGTCAGATACAAGATATTTTCTATCCCACGTGTCCATTCATCTGTATCTGACTAAACCTACAGTAAATATAGTATTGCACTTACATCATTCATGAGAAAGAATACTGAGTGCACAAAGGTCACAAAGCCATCACGGAAAAATAACATGTAAGAAATGGGGAAAGAAAGAAGAAAAAAAAATTTCAAACAAAAACTTGAGGTTATTCTTGGAGTTAAAACTATTCTCTGGAGAAATATTACAGCAAATAAATATTTCATGAAAGATGCCAAAAAGACAACGCATTATCCTGCGTTGAATGCATGCTATGAATAATGCTATTCCTGTGCCTGCTCTGCCTGCACATCTCTCTGTGGTCTGTTCACTGCTTCACTGTCACCTTCTGCAGTGAACAGCTTTGCAACACCACTTTTTTTTTTATCATAAATTCAACTTATTTGGTAATGTATTTTAAGAAAATTTTTCATGCATTTTACAGTGATTAGCCTCAAAAAAGGGAAAATTTCTATTTATTCCATATTTTACATCAACTATAAAATCAATTTTAAATTGAAATAAAAGTACTTTATCAAATATTTATTATTCTTCAGTGTCTTTGGATTCCTGTTCAAGTTCACAAAGGCTTGTGTATAATTCACCACATGAATAATGTCATTTTATCTACTAGCAATTATTGTACATCTTTGAAGGTTGGTGCAATGTCATTGATTAAAACTCAGTTTAAGGAAAACATTCGTCCATACATGCAACTGTACAAACCAACTCCAATGTTTTTTACTTCCTCATACATTTTTAAGGATTCATTTCTAATTAGAAACAAATTTCATCTTCTTAGGACGGCATGATTGCAAAGTTTTTCTTTAAATGCAAAATACGGAGGAATAATGGAGATGTAGATTCCATGTCAACACAGATTTAAAGTAAGAAAATAACTACGTGCTTCATTGTATCATCCACAAGGAATATTCCTGCTGCATTCCAAAAGGAATAAAACTTCCTGAAGTACATCACAATAAAACAATAGTTTTCTCATAAATGATAAGAATACTTAACAACTTTCCTCCGGATGTATCTGATAAGAGTATAAAAAGATTTGGTCACTACTCAGCAAGAATTCCAGAGAATTCAGGCTGTAAAGGAAAAAATGAGATTACTAAATATTAAGTAGTATTTGGAGGAAACATCTTGGGATTATGTAACTAGAAAAAGAAGCTTAAAAGAAAAGTAAATAGGACAATCATGATTAAATAGAAAATAACTGGTTATATGAAGACTAATACAGAAAGATTTATTTGATTAGAACTAGAAAAGTTGTATAATATCTTTCTATAGGTAAGTTATTTGCATTCTTATTTTAGATTTGTATTCTTATTTAGATCTCTTTCTTTTCTCATCCTTTCTTTGTATATATCAAAACACTTTACAACAGAGATCTTGATCGTTCTGATTTATTTACAATTAGGTGAGCAAAGGCAGAAGGGGAACATAATCTGCTATCATACAAATATTGTATTGATTTTCTCCCAAATCCTATCCAACCCAGTATATTCTGTGTCTGCAAGAAAACAACAATCAATAGAAAAAGTGTAATTGCATGTTTCTCTGGTTTTCAATAATTTCAGTGAAACTTGAAGGATGGTGAAAGAGACAGAAGTAGAAATTAGGTTTCCTGAGTTCAAGTCCAGCCTACTAACACAATACACGATTTATAAAGGACGGAGAAGAGATTTGTTTCAGTTCAGGTAAGAAACCACTTTTAATGAAGGCATACATGGATTCTTTCTTAGAATCATAGAATCATTGAATTGTCAGGGCTGGAAGGGACCTTAAAGATCATCTAGTTTCAACGCCAGGACACCTCCCACTAGATTAGGTTGCTCAGAGCCCCATCCAGCCTGGCCTTCAAAATGTCCAGGGATGGGGCTTCCACCACCTCTCTGGGCAACCTGTGCCAGTGTCTCCCCACCCTCATGGGACTTCTTCCTAACGTTTAATCTGAATCTACCCACCTCTAGTTTTGAGCCATTCCCCCCAGTCCTGACTTCCTAAGAAGTCCCTCGCCAGCTTTCTTATAGGCCCCCTTAAGACACTAGAAGGCCACAGTCTTATGCTGAAGCATAAGAACCAAATTTAGGCTCAAAGCTGATTAGATATTAGTGCATTTCTCTACCTGAACTAGTGAGTCTTGACTCCCTGATGGAGCACCTGGCACATGTACAGCCCCTCACTAGTGCAGCTGGAGTAAATGATTTTACTGAGTGTGGGTAATAGAATGAGTACCCAAACAAAACTCCTTCTTGAAAAAGAAACATACAGTTTATGGTGTCCAATCATGGAACTGAAACAATAAAAGTGGAACAATGTGACTCTGGTAATACATTACAACAGCTTGAGTCACAAATAATGAATATGCTGAATTTGTGACTAACCCACTGGCTCAGTCCAGCTCATGCAAAATTTTTCATTGAAGAAAATGAAGTTTGAGAGCTTTTTATGTACAGGGCAAATAAAGCAAGCCAAGCATTGCCTAATAAATTATTTATTTTGAATTATTTGGCTTCTCTAACACTAAACATTTGTAAGCAAGAAAAGGACTCAGTCATGGCTTGACAAAAGAAAAAAAAATATTCTGCACACGATTGAAAAAAGTCAAACAATAAAAACTCTGAGGCAACAACCCCCAGATCATCCCATTTTGATTCATAAGGAATCTTGAAAAGGCCTCTACGAAAAAGCCTGAATTAAAACCGAGTACTGTGGTTCTCTAACATACAGTAAGCAATTAGGAGTTACTGCAGAAACTGTCAACTACACGATGAGTTTTGTACCTTTGAGAGCACCATGGTAAAGCTGCAGAGAAGAAATATACATCAGACCAGTTTCATCCAGCTCAGCTTTGGTTCCAGAATCTTTCTGACTTCAAAACCAAAAATTTAACTCACTCACCTGTCTTTGGGCTCCAGACATGAATAATATCTACATAGCTTGCTAGATTCAGACTTGATATTCAGGATTTATATTTCTTTCCCATAAATTCTAAGCTTTTGGTCTTCCAGAGATTTTTCACAAGAAATCTTCTGAGTCTTCTGTTCTTTGAGACACCCGTTATTTGTGCGGATACAATGCAGATCCACAGCTGGGGTCCACAGAATTGTTCTTAAAATACCCTTACTATTAGCAGCATAAAAAATACTCCTCTAGACAAAAGAATGAGCCCAAATGTTTAACTTCTTGCTTTACTTGCATATTGTTGTGGTATGTGGACAGCTGAGGCTCAGCATCTTTATCTTCGTTAACCACTTTCCACAACAATCCCTCTTTTTGTATTTATGTTTACTTGATGTTATGTAACATTATAGAAAAGCCCTTACAATAAATATTTACAAACATTATTTTTTAATATAATTTAATAAAAATACTGATATTTTCACATAGGTTTATTCTGCCTTCCAGATCGAATACAAGAGCTTCAAAGAAGTTTAAGCCTTCAAACCCTAATCGTTACGACCTTCAACAAAAGTTACAGAAAACATTAAAAGAAACTCTTAGCTGAAAGGCAGTCACATCCTAACAGGTTTTCTCTATTCTAAATGAGTACTTCAATCTTTCTTTAAAAGTCCACATAGTCTTGCTTACGTGGAGCAGCTAGCAGTGCAATTATTATTCTGTAGCTATTTTGCAGTTTTTCTGAAATTCCCGAATAGTTCCCTTTCAGGACAAATCAGGCCCACAACTCTAGAATAACATTTTAGGAAAATAATTAGGTATACAGAGATACAGATAAGGAAAGATTAAATTCCTGTTGCTGAGAAAAACCACTAATAGAAAACTGGATTTAAAAAAATGACACACTATTTACCTTTGTACCTCTACTGGAAAGGAGGATGAAGGATTTACCTTTTACTTCCTTCCTACTCAAAGTAACTTCCAAAGACCTCAAAGAAAATTTCCCCAACTCTAATTTATACTCAACAGAAATTATCCACCTACCAAAACAGCCAATGAAATATAATCCAGCTGTTCAGATTCATCTAAAATGATTTATATTCAAAACCTTAAAAAGGACTATTTTCCAATAAATTACATTATTTGGTTATGAATTTTTTTCGTAGCTAGATTTTATACCATTGAGTTACAACGTAGCTCTTCCACACATGGAGGTTACTTTGAGATTATAAGAATGGGATGGTGATTTCTGTACTATTTTATAATTTGCCCTAGCAAAATCTCTATAGTACAGCTGGTACATTAGTCTTAGAGCTTCACATTTACTGCCACAGGCAGAAAGAGAGATACAATCAGAAAATAAAAATAAACATGCTGGCTAAAGGGTTGTTTATCCTATTGATTTTCTATTTAATCCCATAAAATGCCTCCCTTCCAACACTAGCAGCCTCTCAAAAGAGAGCTCAAAGTGTTATTATCTTGTCTAAGGATACTTTGGCATAGGGCAGCAGTAATTCCAAAGGTTAAAATCTGAGGAAATGTTAGTAATGTTGCTTCCCATCACAACTGAAAGATTTAAAAAGAAAAGATCAACAAATCAGGGATGCAACAAAGGAGCTGGGAGAAGATGTAGGGAAAAGAAGGAACACATGCAATTTTTCAAATGAGTAGAATCAGTTGCAAAATCTTAATCAACAAGGAAAATGTGTCATGGGTATGTATTGATTTGAATAACAGTTTTCACAGGAAGAGATTACCTAACATGTTCCAGCCTGACGTTTAGGGTATTAAAAAAAATTTCCAAGATCTCCCCAGGACAGGGCTAGTATTTGGTAGCCATTATCCTAACAATACTCAAAAGTCAGGACATCTTCCAAATTCTTTTCTTCCTGCTCCTTCCAGCTTGTCAGAGATTCATACTTCACAGGTAACAATGAAAGGAAATCACTGAATACACTGGGTAAATCACTTTTCCCTAACTCTACCAAGTTCTTTTTCTCTATACTGAGACATTTTGTGGGTTATCAACACTTACGTCAAACAGGATTCGAGGAGGCATAGACAAACATTTATATAACTATTTGGGTTCTGGAAATAATAGTGAAATTCATTTCCTACCATTGAAGTAATTATGAGGAAAAGGTGATGATTTTTTGTAATGGGTTGTGTGTTATATAGATATTAGCTATAAGAATTCTTGTACTATATTTGAATGTGTTAAATGGATATCATAAGTCTTGCTGCACAGGTATTAATTTTTATAACTTTAACTGAGAGATTAGGAGAAAAACCACCTCATTAAGTAAGAAGCATTTAGCTGGTCTGTCTTTATCCTTATCTAATAAATAGCGTAATCACACAAGAATACACACATGAGTTACTGATATAAATGGCACATATCCATATACTAGGTGAAATTGCTGTAGAAAACATAAGGTTGGCTTTTTACCCAGAAGATGAGAGGGATCAGATTCAGTGGTAATCAATACATTCAGGGATTTGATATCTGGGAAACTGCAAAGCTTTCCCAAGTAAAAATGTATTGAGAGCAACTTTCTTACTCTGTGCAGATGAAATCTAAAATACATATTCTTTTTATATCTAAGCTTTTGAAGGTCAGATTGAAAATTAAGCTTGAAACACTGAGACAGTAAAGAGAGGAAAAAATCAATTTCATTTCTCTTTTCTACATGTGCAGTCAAATTGTTCTTATCAGCAGTTCTCTCAGTCATGTCAGTGGGCACTGTGCACACCAGCTGGTAGAACACAGCTTCAGAGATCTTTCCCTAGTGAGGGTGGGAAAGTATGTTCACACTGCAGCAGTGGTACTGAAATATAATACACCAGAAAAGCTACATTTCATTCTGAGTTGTTCCTGCAAGTGGAATCTGAAAACAACAGATTGGGTTGAAGATCTAAGACAGCCATTTAGTACCTGCTGCAGTACTGAGCAGTTCATGATTGATCTTCTTCCTCTAATTTAACAGTATATAAGCTATATTCTTTCAATTGTGATGCAAAAAAAAACCCTTCATATTTTAAGTAACAGATAAATTAGAAATCTGTATGATTAGAGAACAGATTCTGATTTTCTTGGCATCTCTTACTATTTTTCTTGGTCTATACTGATTTCTAGAGATCTCTCTGTTATCTCATTAAATACTGAACCAGGCTAAAATTGATAAATTCCTGCATGTTAAAAATATTAAATTCCTGTAATTCCTGCATATCTTTAGCCCTTCAATGAGTTCGCTGGATTTGCTCAGGCCATAGCAAGTCAGGGAGTTTTCCTCACAATAGCTCATTATCATTAAAAAAATCATCCCTCCTCGGGACTACAGAATAATCTTTTGCCTTTTTGCCTTTTCTGCTTCTCTATGGGTAAAATATAAATTTATTTTCCTGACTCACACACAGCAATACAGTAGGTAATAGAGAGGAATCAACTCTGAAATATAACATCTTTTAACTTTAGGAGACCCTCAAAAGATTTTATTTTTTCTTAAAAACCAAGGTATTCTTTAAGCATAAACCAAATTTGAATTTGGAGGAAGCAAAGAAACAATACTTTTATGGCATCGTAGATACTGAATATACAATTATCTACTCTAAACTGGTATATGCCAAAATGTTTAACACAGCTAGCAGCTGAGGCATGAGTCCTAAGATGAAAAAACAGGACAGTTTTGAGATCACTGAGAAGTACTTGAAATGAAAGATGAAGAATTCCAAGCCAACAAGCACATGATTTGAACTCATTGTACTTAAAGAGACCATCAGCTGGATCTTGACAATTCTATTGATTGAAAATACTAAATTAAATGCCATATGCAAATCTGTCTGGAAATGATCCGGATCTCTGCAAGCCTGTCTGATTTCTGCCAGCAATACAGATGGAAAACAACCTCATCCAATAGGGTTTTAAAAAGAAATGAGAAGACATCTATTTCAGAACAAGAGAGAACTGAGTAATCTACATTTTGGTATTTTTTCTTCTTAGGGCAATTCTGGTATGTGTTCAACAGCATTCCCAATAAAATCAGGTTTTACTTATATAGAGAGTTGAATGCAGATTAGTCTCTCAGGCTACAGGGAATGAAGCTTAACAGCAGCAGCAAGTTCTGATCAATCAGATGAAAATCGATGACTTTTTTAGAACAGTGTCATTTAAAGACTTTTATTCGCTGGAAAGTTTCTGCAACGTGAAGATCTACAGCTGTAACTTACATTTAGCCATCTGAAAATCTTAGGTGATCCGGGTAGACAGGTTGTTCATTTTATTTTCCTAGACCAGCTGTTTAGGCATGACACGTGTGGGAGGTACACTGAACGTTGTTTCAGATACAAACAGTACAGCATAACAGATTTTACTTTTAAAAAACCCACTTCTTTATCAGCCTTAATAGCAGGCAATGTAGTTTTCAAGATTTTAATGATTTCAGTAAGAACTAACCATGGGCTCACAAAACAGATGGCAGAATTACTGCCCACCAGATTTAAAAATATCCCAAGAGAATTTAAAACCCACAGCAAGTCTTGTGTAATTAATCCAGTAAGTAAAGATTGTATTCTGGGTGTTAATTAACAGCTTCACTTTGAATTACCTGGGAGAGAGAGAAGAGAAAATTTGTTTGTTATTTCTTTTTTTTCCCTGTTGTTAATAAGGAACTTATAATGATGAGTCTCATAAGAAACCTGTAGAGTTCTTTTCACCTTCTTACCCTGGTAAGTATTTATAATTATTAATGAGCTCTTTAAATCCTCACTGTTACTTTCTACTGTGACTTCCATGGCTATTAAGCAAAGAACTGTGTCTAACATAGACACAGTAAGCCTATCAGAAACTGCCTTACAAATTTAAAGGTACATTCCAACAAATGCTTCCCCCAAAACGCATAAGGAACTTTTCCTGGATTATTATATTGACTTAACTGTATCCACTCCTAATTCATATGGAGTAAATGAGACCAGTATTTGACTCATTGGTTTTAATCGTTTTGAAATTGATTATTAAATATAAATAGCACGTTATTCTGCTTTATACTAGTAAATGGCTTCTATAATACAGAATACTTTCTTCAAAATATACTTATAAGCAGATAAAAATTGCTCTTCTCTTCTGTTTAATTAATATCTAAACATGTGTTGGAAAAGATAGTGCCAGCTCTATGGTGGTCCATCAATCTTCCAAAGACTTCAGTAAAGTCAAAGGAAAAATCCACTGTTCTCATGATCGGCTTAAGAGTTTTGGATCAGGCTTATGAAGCAACTTGAAGGCTTAAACATTATCATTACACCACATTAGTTTTACTGATTTTTAACGTAATGAAAAATGAATAGATCCCAGGTAGGGGGGGGGGGGAAAAGGAAGTGGATTTGTTCAGAATGCTGTATTTATAATAATTAATTATAGCACTGTTCAATTAAAAACTCTGAAATCTTCCACAGATGCATTCAGTGTTCATGGCTATCAGCAGTGTGAGGGGACAGCATCCTGCTGAGGCCGCTACCCAGGCTACCCAGTGGGCTAACAAGAACTGAAAGAGATAATGAAAGATACAGAGACTTACAGGCACAGCCAGACCTGAAATGCTTTTGTAATTATCTTTGGAATTTTGAATGCCTTTAACATGTTTGTTGATATCTCAACAAACTCCAGGGTTCAGTTCAGTGCATTATCTTCATCCTTTGTCAGACAAACCAAGGTTTATTTTACCAGATTCTAGAGGGACAGTACCAACCATCATTTTTAGCTGGATCAAATTCTTTTAAATTTGATATAAGATACATTTATCTTTATCTAAAGGGCCAGTAAAATCACAACTGTAAAATTAAGGGTGTGAAGTAAAAAGATTTTTGAACACCAGCAAGCTGAGTAAGAAAGAGAGCTTCATGTTATCATTCAGCTTTGTGGTTTTTGCCTTCGAATTGTGCTGAATATTGGTAAAATCAAAACACTTTAAAGGTTTTTTTAAGGAGAAGTTAACATCCAATGGCTCTAAATACTGAACTTGAAAAATCTTGATTTATATCTTACATGAACAGGCTACAAGAATTCTTAATAATCTACTGTCAGAGCACTTAAACATACATTTAAGACATTGTATTAAATACAGATGAGATGAAAATAGCTCTCAAAAAGCATCTCTAACCTACTGAGACTGCATAAGAATGGATGAAGAGGATGGAGATTTCCTGCAGTAGTACATTTTGGAACATATATTTGAAGCCTACTCTGCAAGTGGATGCAATATTTAGTGCAGTTGTCAGTGCTATCGAATGATAAGACAAGCATGTGGTGACATTCTTTGATGCTGTGAAGGATTCTGTGAAAGATATTAAAATAATTACTGCTTCAATATAAAAAGATAATGATAACACAAAATCATATTTTATATTTACAAATACTTTTTCCCTTTATAAAATCTCATGGTGCTATGCAGATCCAGATTCTGTTTTTCTAAATTCTAACCTTAATGTTTTTATTCTAACTATACTGCATCTGGGGAAAAAAATACCTAAGTTTACACATTACTTCAAATTCTGAGATATATGTCATAAAGCAACTTTCTCCCTGTTTTCACATCCGTCTAATCTCTCGCAATTTATAAATCTGAAAGATTTGGGTATCATGTGGGAGGCTATCTGAAAAATGAATAGCTTTCTATAAAGCTACATAAATCATGGTTTACTCAGTCTGAAGGCAATCATAAAAAATGGGAGTGGAAGGTACTTCAGGAGGCTGTCTCATCCACCCTCCCACTGTAAAACTTGTTAACTAATTTTTGCATCACTCCATGGGATGAATGAATTTCAACACATGAAAGTCTCTTAATCCCGGTTTCCTTTCCCCAAGTATTCAAACTGTTAAGGACATAGACAGAATACTTCTTGTTGTACATGGATAGCTTGGAAAATTTGTCCAGATTCAGAAAAGTTCTGACTTATTCTCCTCTAAGGAGCTGCAAGATGAAACAGGTTATGGCATACCAATTTTATGTGGGACAAGCAGAGGTCAAAGTTTTGCAATTCAAGTTGATTTAAACTTTCCAAGAATAAATCAGCATTGTAATCCAGGCAGTCACACCTTGTGAGGTAAAGCATCAAACACAGCCTTGGCTATTCTCCTAAGATCTATGTGGGGGAAAAAATTCTTTAAAGAAGGAAAGATAGATTGCCCCTATAAAAGAACCTCACAGATTTTTGCATGGCTGTGAAAAATGCATCACCCTGCCTGATATCTTTCAAAGCTCTTAGTAAGACTATAATGTGCTTTTGTTCTTCTCTACTAATTCCTAATCCTCTTCTGGAAAGCAAAGATAATCAATCTACTTTTCTCAGCCAGCAACAGGAGCCAGCGCTCTTTAGGCACAGCATGTGTCTTCTCCTCCAGAGACTTTTTAATTATGGGGTCCACTGAAGTCAATGAACTATGATAATTTACATCAGTTGAGTATTGTCCTTTTATTTTATATTATAATATAGCAGTGAAACAGGGATCAGTCTAGCTGTGCTGGGTGGGTAAGTTCCTAGATGGAAACATGAGTTGCAAGATGAACGTCATAGCCTTGATGTACATGTTCTTGGTTAAAGAAGAGCCATTACATCCTTACTATGTAAACAGAGCAATATGTGAAAGGAAACAATATGACAAACAGAAGGGGGAGGATGGTGTCGTGCTGGTTCAGTTATCATCATTTTATGCTGCCATCAGTTCCTGATCAGCAACATCCCTTCAGAAGTCTTCTTTAAAACAATCCTGCCATAGGTTCTTGTGGGCCCAGCTCCTCCACTGCCCACTGTGGTGCCAGCATCGCCTGCTGGATGCAGCAGACAGAGACGGCTCCTCAGTGGCCCTTCACATGGAAGGAGACCACTGAGAGAGCTCAGCAAAATGCAACCAGCTCCAACAGAAGCCACACCCACCAGGAATCTCCTCTGACTGATCAGCTCCTGGTTAATATAGCCCTGGCCTCGCCTGCCACCCCAACCACAACCACCTGGGTGAGGGTGGAGTCACAGAGACACAGGTGGGCCAGGTTCTGTGTCTGGAATCTGAAGCCAGTCGAGGAAACAAAACATTCTGCTGGGTTGTGTCACCTCCAACTCAGGGCCCACAACGCAGGCCCCAGCACTTCAGATGGGAACATTTTATTGACTACTGCATGGAGCAATTCAGCTATTTGCAAAACTTTAAGCTAACAATACCCACTTATACATTTAACTCCAGGGTACTAAACCCACAAAGTCCAACAATATCGTTATTGCAGTATATAGTCCAAGCATGTGCTTCTAGGAATTGTATAACTTCATTTTCTGGGCTCAGGAAAGTCACCAAAACCAGCATGAGCAGATGATTATCCAAGAATGTGCAAGAACAGAGTTCCTTGTGATGATTAGCCAGTAGGAATGATAACCAGGGGCAATCATATGACAGAAAGTACTGATCAGGTCATTGCAGGCCTGCACAAAAGAAAAAAAATCGCTGCTGATTGAACAGCAGAAGCAGCACACAATAGAGATGATTGAATGGATGGTGGTAGACATGGGGCTGCAGGAATAGCAACTCACACATCAGAATCATTGACTAGCAGAAGCTGAGAAAGTAAAAATAGATGCTAAAGAGCAGCTAATAAGAAATAAGGAAAGAGGAATTCGTTGGATAAATGGAGTGTGATCAGGGCATATTGAAATTAAACATGAGAAAGGCAAGAAAGCAGAGAGAGGAGATATTCAGATATTTGGAACTGTCTTAAAATATTAACTAGATGATACACGAAATATATAATTACACAACCAGAAGATCTGTGCAAAAAGAACTGATCCTACAGCTACTGAGCCAGACAACAGGATTAGTGCATGGAAAGGATAACTTTGCAACAACAGCTGATCAGACAGCTGGAACTTAGAAACAGGAGGCCATGCAGCTGTTTGCTTAGGCAGTAAGACAGTTAAGAACTCAGTAAGCATAACTATGGGGCAGCTGCAGTATTAGACAACATCAAAATTATGCAGCAAGACATGACATGAGAGCCCCAGGACCAGGCAACATGAATAGAAAATAGCAAAACATAAACAGAATGGAAAAGAAAGTAATTGATTATAAAAACAACAGGATCTGACAGCAGCAGGGCTGGCAGCGTGGGATCAGACAGCAAGAGTAGCTGAGTGGACATGGCTGGGATCAGACAGCATATGTAGCCCATCAGGCACGAAAAGGATCCAAAACCAGCAACAGTTCTTAGCCAAGAAGCATAATAACACAGCAGAAGCAATTCATCAGACTTGACAAGATGAGTGGAGTCTGCTTCACTGAAACTGCTCTGGAAATGGCCACTATGGAGCAGAGCAAGCATCACCAGTTAGTGTTAAGCATCACTAATACAGACCCCTTTATGAAACCTGCTGCACCTCCGTGGTCCCTTCCCCCTGCAGTTAGCAGGGAGGCAAAGGGAAGGAGCTGGATCTGTGGGAGCACACACTACAATGTGATGACTACAATCCTTTATCAAGGCAAGGTCTCTGTCATTTTCTCTCACTGCTGTTTCGGGCTCCACTGGTTTGAGAGGATTATGAGTAATGATTAAATCCAGCAGCCTCTTTATCTCAGTACAGTGCTCCAGAAACTGTCTTTTCTATCTTTTTCCTGCAGTCGGCAAAGTTCTGTTTTAAGCTGCAGCACAGTCAAACCTTCAGTAAAATATTAGTAAGGCATTGAGGAAACAGAGCAGATGATAGGTCAGTGTCTTCAGATATCATCTGGCCTACTGCACTAGCACAGCATGTGGCATTGAAAAAAAAGAGCACCAATACATCATCGATCCCTTAAGCATATACGACTGCTATTAATTTCATCTTCCATCAGCTTTTTCTCCCTATACTCTTACCAATTTCTGATGACTGTTGCTGTTTCTATAAATCACTGGAATGCCAGAAAACATTACAAAAATTATAGAGAAGTGAAATAATATTTTCTAATTCTGTCTTCCACTCTTCCGTCATCCCCCGCAAAAAACATAGAGTTAGGCCTGTATGGAGAATTTCTCAGATCTTTTTATTTAATCTTTGAAGGTGTATGACAACATCACCAGTCTAATCCTGCAAGATAGTGGTTAGAAAAATTTATAAACCAGTTCTTTTACAAAAAGCTGGTGAAGCTAGCCCTATTGCTGCAGCTCAGCACTGTTTACCTATCACAGACAAGAACAGAAAGATGTTGAAGCCATCACTGATCTTATACTAGCTGTATTGACCTTTGCCAGTGCTGGAGCTCCTGGTGACAGTTTTCTTCACAGCAAATTTGATGCATTCCTTGATCAACCCTCAGTGACCTGAAATCACAATAAGTCATCATATCTGCTTGCAAAATCTTATCACTGACTTTGTCTGCTCTTGTTTTGCTCTCCCATATTTCTTTTCTTTGAAGGCTTTTTCCCCTCCTCCAGAAAGTCTCCTACATGCCAGATCAGCAGGTGAAAGCCCAAGAAATCAACTGCACTAAATTTTTCATGAGGTTTCTCAGCCCTCTACCTCTTAGTTCTTTTTTAAAGCATTAATTTACATGACAGAGTCTTCCCTGGCCTCTCCTCTTGCCTCATCAAAACACCAAAGAAGTGACTCTGTGAGATCTTCAGCTTCCTCCATGTATATACACATCTTGAAGTCAGAAATAACCCAGGAACTCGTTCAGGTTCCTGACACACTCTCCTCGGCTATTCTCACTTGACATCTCTGATTTGAATATAATTCTGCTCTTTACTGGGGCTACTGGAGGCTGCCTGAGGTTATAGGCCCAGGAGCAGCTTTTAGTCATACTGATAACCTGTCCACTTTGCCTTGTGACTGGAGAATAAATAACAGAGGAACTGGTGGTTCTTAATTATCCTCCCATATCTGCTTCTGTGGCATATGCATATTTGGTGTCTGCCTTCTCCTGTTCTGCACCAAAGTCATTCAAGGCTTATCTATGCTAATCAAGCATACTTATACATTGATCATAGAAACAGAATGGTTTGGGTTGGAAGGGACCTTAAAGATCATCTATTTCCAACCCCCTTGACATAAGCAAGGATATCTGCCATTAGATCAGGTTGCTCAAAGCCCCATTCAACCTGTCCTTGAACCCTTCCAGGGAGGGAGCATCCACAACTTCTTTGGACAATCTGTTGCAGTGCCTCACCACCCTAACAATAAAGATGTTCTTCCTTATATCTAACCTAAATCTACCCTCTTCCAGTTTAGAATCGTTACTCCTCATCCTGTCACTACATTCCCTATAAAAAGTCCCTGCCCATCTTTCCTGTAGGCCCCCTTTAAGTACTGGAAGGCTGCTATAAGGTCTCCCCAGAGCCTTCTCTTCTCCAGGCTGAACAACCCCACTCTACACAGCAGAGGTGTTCCAGCCCCTGATCATCTTTGTAGCCCTGCTCTGGACCTGCTCCAACAAATCCATATCTTTCTTATGCTGGGGGCCTCACAGCTGGGGAGAGTGGAGGGGGAGAATCTTCTTCCTTAACCTGCTGGCCACACCTCTTTTGACACAGCCCAGGATGAATGGCTTTCTGTGCTGCAAGCCCACCCTGCCCCAGAATTACACAGCACTTGACTAGGTATCCTGACCATGCAACCTGCCACATGGGTTTGAGTGGGGTATGTAGGCCAACCACCCTGACAGAAGTAGCACTGTTTGGCTACACATACTTTTGGTACTGGGAGAAGACATATAATTACAGTCTGAGGTAGAGGAATGGCTTTTTGTCCTAACTACATGGTTCCATGCGCCATCTAGGTCCTAGGACGTACAATGCAGATCTCTGAAGTTGTGTCTCCTTGTTTGAAAGAAATTTTACACCTTGGATCAGATGTGTGGGAGGAATGTAAATTTTAGTGATGTTCCTTTAGCTAGAATTATGTCTGCTAAGTGGCAAGTCACCAGCTGCAGCCTGTTAGCACTTTTTCAACTTCATTCACAGACCAGCCTGACAACTTGATCTGCAGTGCTGGATTTGGAGCAGGGAAGCAGTCATGGTGCGGCTCCATAAACGTGAGGAAGCACTGCTGAGTGTGTGATAGAAGCTAGTGTATGGTGTCTGAATTGACAGACCTGCTGTGGCATTTTTAAGGCCAGCCCTGCAGTGTACAGCTATACTATGAGTATGGAAGTACTGTGGGGAGAAAAAGAAGCATATCAAATGTCCTGAAGATTTGTGGCACTAAAGCAATTTATTCTGCCAACATTATTGCAGAGACAGTAGCTGCCTGAATTCATCAAGTCTGGGCTCCTCCTTACCTGCATGTCATCATACTCTCTGCTGCTTTAATAATGTCTAAAGTACATTAAGGATAACTGTAACAACCTGGGTATAGGATGTTCTCTGAGAAAGAGAGACTTGAATCTATATTCAATATAGATATAGAGGAAGGAAGTGAATCCCAATATTGCCTCCTGATAAATGCTATGGAGAGGACTATCTCCCAGAGACTGCCTTTTCAAGCCTTATTTAAAAGGCAACAGTGGGATTTGTTTTGTTTCAATAAAAGGTGAAGTTAATTGAAAGACAATGGCCAATGCTTGTCATTTGCAAGGTTGTTTCACAGCCTCAAGGCAATCACATTCACTAGCCCAAAAAGTTCAGAATGACAGAGCAGCCCAACACAAAAAAGTAATTTCTCCCTGCAGCTCAAAGTATGCATGACAGGGTGAGGATTGGATTTGAGCTGTACCTTTGAACCCAGTCTCACCCTGTCACAGGCTGTGATGGGAACTGAAGAAGCCAAAGCTTTGATGGGGAGCTAGCAGGACCTTCCTCCTTGTAATGCGCTCCCCAAAACACTTTAAACTCTTCTCCATGCTGGTTTTAGGCAGTGTCCCAATCACATTGGTGTTTGGGTTTAGCAGGCAGAGGCACGTATCACAAGTTTCCCACTCCCTGCAAAGGGAAACAGGAATGTACATGACATGAAGCCAGGATTTAGCCCTACTGAAAACTCAGTCACAGTCTCTAGGGCCCTTTTTTCAGGTTGGGCTTAAATTTCTCTTCTAACATAGCCCTTCTTTGAGTGAGTGCATTTATTTATGCAGGTGGTTTACCTTGCCTTTACTGCTCAGATGTTTCAGCGTGTGTAGTGGGTCTGTCTGAG
>VYZX01004461.1:5690-16805 GCA_013401335.1 Brachypteracias leptosomus | reverse complement strand
AACCTTAAACCACAACAATCAGCTAGGGCAGACAAATACAGATCTAAATGAAGTCCTTACTGCAAAGAACTAGGAATGTAGGTACCATACAACAAGCACTTTGATAGTGAAGTGCAAACTGGTCAACATTGCAAGCAGTCATCACAGTATACCTGCTACCTAATCTTTGTCAAGGTTTTGCTTGGGCATTGCCTCAAATGAAAGACTCAAGAAACAATCAGAGGTGTACAATAAGACAGCTTTGCAAATGTTAAAGGAAGCAATATCATATGAAAGACAACCTAGAGGAAATGTCAGAGGGTGTTGGGAAACTGAGCAATGGCACGGTGAAGACTGGCATTTTTACTTCAGAACTTTTCTTTTCAGGAAAGAATACTATATATCGTACTGCCTTCAAATTTCTTGTTATTTTCTAAATCTTACATGTCTGAATGCTCATTAGTGCTGTTATATAATATTGTTTTGATTAACTGATACGTCATCAGCTTGGACTTGAATTTTTGCAATTCTAATCCGAGATTATTACTCAAATCTCTAAGATACCAAGCAAGTTGTATTCTTAGATAACCCATTCTTTTGTTTAAGAATATATTGACTTATATTGGAATATATTTGTAAGGTATACTAATATGTTATCTAATACATAAACATAACACATATAGTTAATGCCCACTCTCCAACCATCTTCTCAATTTCTAAGCTTACCTAATATCATATTCAGAACATATCTACTGTCTCTGAAATGGACATTTTCCTAAAGACTTTCTATTACCATATGTTGAATTACAGAATAGTTACGACTGTAAGGGACTTCTGGAGATCTAGTCCAATCTACCTGCTCAAAGCAGGGTAAACTAGACCAGGTTTCTCAGGCCTGTGTCCAGCTGGGCTTTGAATGTCTCCATGGATGGAGACTCCACTTTGGCCAACCTCTTCCAGTGTTTGATCACCCTCTTAGTTAAAAAACCCCAACAAATCTAATATTTAAATGGAATTTTCTGTATTCTTCCCATTGTTTTTTCCTGTTGCCTCTTTTCCTGTTAGTGGGTATCACTGAAAAGAGTTGGGCTCCCTGTTCTTTACATGCCCCCAACAGGCATTTATACACACTGATAAGATCCCCTTAAGCCTTTTGTTCCCCAGGCTAAACAGTCCCATCTCTCTTAGCCTTTCCTTTTATGAAAGCTGCTTCTGTCCCTTCTTTGTGGACCTTTGCAGGACTTACTTTGTTACGTTCATGTCTCTCTTGTACTGAGAAGCCCAGAACTGGATACAGCACTCCAGGTGTGGCCTCACCAGTGCTGCCTAAAGAAGGATCACCTCCAATAACCTGCTGACAATGTTGTTGGCCTTTTTTTGCCACAAGTGTGCATTGCTGACTCATGGTCAACTTGTCCACCAGGAACCCTAGGTCCTTTTCTGTAAAGTAGCTTTGCATCCAGTCAGCTCCCTGACTTTTCTGATTCCTCAGTGTGGGAATTTATATTTCCCAGGTGACCAAGTCCTGCTTGGTCACTTGCTAACCTCATTTCTATAGTTTAAGTATCTTACTTTCCCTTCCTGAGATTCCTGTTTCACATACCAAATCTTGCATTTAGGATTTCATTTCATTATGTACTTCTGTACTTTTTGAAGACTTGTCATGTGTGAATCAGATTCAGTGATGAGCTAACCCAAATTTGAGGGATATCCAGATACAGATTTGGTTTCTTACCTCAAATTATTTTGGGTTTGGATTGCATAATTAAACAATGGTAAAATGTTTTCTGATTCATTGTTCCAGACAAAAATTCTGTAATCTTAACCCATATCTGTGTTTATGGAAGGTGAAGAACAGAAGAGTTGCACCTATCCCTTCCTGACAGAGCATTCCTCAAGATAAATACTCTGATGATTCTCACTGTGTATCTCTTTGCATTATCCTTGTACACTTTCTGACTTTATTGTTGGATTTCTATCAAAAAAGATATTGGGCACCAATCCCTCTTTATCTTTCAAGGGACTTAATTTAAGAGCCCCTTGTGTTTCTCAGCACAGAACCAGATGGCATGAACATGCACTACCATGTTAGCACATGATACTTGATGTTTTCATGCATAGCATCCTTCTCCAAAAATCCCATGGTCTAGGAAGAAAATTCAGGCTTGTCCTTTATAGTAAGTTGGTATCACTGTGTCAGGTCTGCTGCTGCAGCAGCCTGGAGCATGTGGTGCCTGGAGGACATATGGTTCTTCTATGGTTGGAGTACAACAAATTTGTCAAACTCTTGTAAAACAAGTTTCTGTATGCAGTAACTGCATGACCAGCAGGGCTGGTGGTTGAAAATCAACTAATTTGTGATTAGGAAATTAATAGAGACACACAAGGTCAGGAAAGGCAACTTTTGCTTGGGACAGGGAGACATTTGGCATTCCAGGAAGTCCTCAGCAGGCTAACATTTATCCTGTAGTTGGCAAAATGCCATCCCAGGAGAGGCTTTCACTGGATAACCATACACTTCACTGGAATATTGAAAGGCAGAAAGTCCTTTTGCTATATGCAGACAATAGAGAACTTCTAGTACTAGTGCCATATCACCAACTTGCCTAGGGACACCGCTGAGGACCTGTAAAGCACCTTCCTCCAGCAGCAGATAAATTCCAGGCCTGGACCAGCAGTAAGACACTGTCCAGGATTTCCGTCACTCACTTCCAGTGCGGTCTGCCCAGACACCAGACTACCTGCTCCTCCCAACCATCACTTACCAGACATCCACTAGATCACAACTAGATTTTCAGTTAAATTGGTACTCCATCTGCCCTGGTTGGTGTGGGTAAAGACATAGACTTCTTGGATTACTTACCAAGAGCCTACTACAGCACTATTGGGAAAGAGCTAAGTGTTGGACGATGAGAAGCAGCAGAACATTAGTGGGCCTTTTCGTGTCTTTTTAGTTTGCCGAACTGGGGGCAAGGCTATGGAGGGCAAAGGAATAAAAAGAATACAGGTTTTAGGTGTTGGTTACACCAGATAAAGATGGGCTAAGGATGGGATATACTCCTACAAACAAGCCTTTCCCCAACTTCACATTGTTACAGTTACCTCAAGAGCCCTTGGATAAGCAATTATTGTATAAATTATGTGTTTTAAAATATTACTCCTTGTTAACAATATCAGTGTTTGTATCTGGCAGTAAGTAATGTTTTCTTGAAAACAATTTTAAAGAATATCAGTGGGGTTATTTTCAGGACTTAATGACATTTAGACTTTAAACCTTCTCTCACCCTGGAATACAAATGCCATCATTGTATACCCTTATTCTGGGTCAAGCACTTAGCTTCTAATGTGTAAGAATGCATCCTCATATGACACCAAAAGAGTGATTGGACCTAGAGTATGTTTGCAAGATGAAGCAGAGGCATCTGGCATCAGAACCAGGGAGCATGTGGAGGATGGAGAAATGCTGGAGTGTGGCTGGGCGACATCCTCCAGTGAGGCACTCGGAGTTGGCAGGTGCTTGGGGCAACTGTCTCTTGCTCCGTGCTAGGTGATGAGCACAGCAGTGGTGCCTACTCACTGCTTTCGCAGGTTCAGAGTCATACTTTTAGCATGACTACTGGAGGAAGGCCAAACAGGAACAGATGGGTAGGGAAAGATGTGTGTGAATATAGATGGTGGAAATGGCATGAGCCTTCATGAAGAGGAACCTAGGATACAGCTAAATAGTGTTTTATAAAACTTACTTCTTTAGAAGTTGCATGGGTTGAAAATCTGTCCATTTTTGCTGTAAAATGTGTCCTAACCCTTGCAGACAGATAGGAAAGCACATAGGAGAGAAGAACAGGTTTAAGTGTTCAATATTGAGTCTTAATTAATGAATGAGTGGGGAATTTCAGGATGGCTTGGATGGTCTTGTCCTGCTTTTTATGGTAAAAACTGGAAGAGTTTATTAAGCTTAGAGGACAGTAAGTGGAGAGAAGTGAGATATAATTGTTGGGAGAAGAGGAGGAGAGATTTAAAACGAATGGTGAGAGAGATGAGAACGAAAGAGATTTCCAACTTTGAAGTAGGTAAGATACAGTTGTGATACCAGGTGTGGATATAGAAAAATGATCTCCCCAATGTACATACACTATGAATTTGCATAACTTCTGTTTTGAAACAATGCCCATCAAAGTTGTATTCAGATTTGTCAATACATAGGTGAGGGTCTTCCAAGGACTACAGTGAGACAGAGGATAAATGCACACACAGACTGTGAATTGCAGAGTAGGTCACTGTGAATTTGATGAGTTCTGATGTTGAGTGAGTCTTGTGGGGAGTGCTGGCAGGTCTTCTCTGTTATAGCTGACTGGTTTCAGCTAGCCAGAGCATTGGCTCCACAATGCTCTGTGATGTGATGATAGGTTTATCAAACTCACGCTGCTTTGCCACAGGCCATCTTCCAGTGGTTAAGATAACCTGCAAGTCTACTGGGATGGTGTCCAGAGGTAGGTATGTCTTTTCAGTGTCACTACTACATCTGGTGTAGAACCAGGTAGGTGGTCTTTCATATTCTGGTTAGTTTCTTATTTAAAGGACATCGTGAACTTGTAATGCTAGTTGTGGGAGACCAGTGCTGTTCAGATACAGTGACCCTAACTTTGGTGGTAGTAAATCTGTTCCTGCCTAGGCTTCAGCGGGGCCTCTGCCTCTTTCTTTACATCACAAATATCTGACTGTCACACAGGAAAAGTCACAAGCAGCTCAAGGAGGAGTGGAGAGGGCTCTTTATACAGGGTTCAGTAGTGGTTCATGGCTTTGGATGTGCAGGATACAAGGGGGCAGATGCACCAAGTGCTATGAAGGCCTTCCTAAAGGATATAAGAGAGCTTGTGGCATAGATACCATTGCTGGTGTTACTTCATTCCTAGTCCTCGGGTGCCCTAAAAATGCCTGCAACCTAAACACATATGAGATATTCCCATCTGGGAAGCAGTCTTCATGCTGATATATTGAGGTTTAGGTTCAATCCACCTACAACAGATGCTCTCTGTTAACCCCTCTTCCCCCCCTCCCCCCAATTAGAGGGAAAGAGGATAAGGGAGAGACACTTATGGCCCCCTCCCCTCCCAAGTAGGAGAGGAAGGGAATGAGAGAGAGAGAGGTTTCCGGATTAGAAAAGAAATCTAAAACACCTTTAATGAAAATAATAATAATAGAATCGAATATATACAAAACCAGTATCAATCCCAGCCTCTCCCTGATGTCAGTTATGTTACCGTCACCACTAAGGCTGTGGAGCAGGCACTGGCAAAGTCCCAGACTGGGCTCAGCAGCTGATGGGAACTGGGTTCAGGAGCTGGGCTCAGGAACACACGAATTGGGATCGAAGGCAGGGCCAAGAAGAAAGAAGACCAAAGGGAAGGGATGGGTCCACTGAAGGAAAAACTAAGGCCCTGAAGGGAAGAGAGTCAAGACCCTCATGATCCCCCAGGTTTATACTGAATATGACATATATGGGCTGGAATACCTCATTGGTCAGTTTAGGGTCACCTGTCCTGGCCTCTCCTTCCTGCAGGTGCGGCCTTTCATTTTTCTGCATGTGGTACACAATTCTAGATGTCTGCACACCAATCCTTGGTAGTAACTCTAAACATCAAGTGTCATCACTGCTAGAAGCAGACACTGTCTCCGAAAGCATGCTGTGAGCTTCAGAAAGTGCAGTTAGTTATCAGATGAAAAGTAAAATCACTGAAATGAATTGGTTTGGTTCTAACTCAAACCAGGACATGATGTAACTGAGGAGGTCTCCTAGCTGAATATATGAGACAAAAACAAGAAACAAGAAAATGCTGGTACAGAAGCTAAGACAGCTGTCTAGTCTGTCTCCACACAAGGATTTCCAGTTGAATGGAGTTGAGTAAGAAGGGAAGCCAAAAAGCTGTAAAGCAGCAGGTGCATTCTTCCCTTGTGCTGAGATGCCCAGACATCCCTTCTATCAGATCAATTCTGCACATAGGTCAAGATGTTTGAGAAACAGACATGGCTTTTTTTTTTTTTTTTTTTGTCTTATAAGGCTTTTAAAGTTTTGATTTTAGTGTCATAGAATGGTTTGAGTTGGAAGGGACCTTAAATCTAATTCCAACCCCCCTGCTATGAGCAGGGAAACTTTCCGCTAGACCAGGTTGCTTAAAGCCCCATCCAACCTAGTCTTGAACATATCTAGAGTGGGGTCTTCCACAGCCTTCCTGGGAAACCTGTTCCAGTGACTCACTCCCCTCAGAGTGAAGAACTTCTTTCTTACATCTGATCTAAATCTATCCCCAGCTTTCTTGTAGGCTTCCTTCAGATACTGGCAGATTGCAATGAGGTCATCTCAGAGTCTTCTCTGCTCCAGGCTGAACAACCCCAACTCTCTCAGTCTGTCAGTCTTCTATTAGAAGACTAATATGTTTTCCACACTAGGACTTACTGAGTTGAGATCTGCTTTTCTGTAAAGTATATTGATCAATGCTATAAAATACTGTAGTTAACCTCACTTTTAAATGTGTTCTATGATGTACTATCATGTTGGGGTTTTTTTGTAATAGAGGAAAAGAAGAAAATATCCCTGGGATTAATTATATGCAGGTGCACTTTATTTCAACATGGAAGCCCACTTACACACTTCCTTGTGATTCAAGGTAAGCTGGGGGACAGTCTGTATTGTTTCCCAAATTAACATCTCTGGTTTAAATTTAGCTTCTTATCTATGAAACAATACATATGTTTGTTTCTGCAGGCAGTGAGAACAAAGGAATATTTCCACATTCGTGGAACCAAAACAATGTAGTAAGGACAATAACACCTTTTTTTTTCCTGTCCTGTGTGTCTCTGTGGCACACTGCTGCTCAAAACATCATAGGAAGAAACTCATACCTGTGAAGCAAGTTGACAATGCCGACATCTTGCTGTCACAAGGAAAACACAACTTTAAATACGTTCTCATCATTACACCTTGCATTAGTGGACTACTAAACATACACTTTGGGTATTTGATTCCTAGTTTCATTCACCAAATGTTAACTAAAAATCTTTTCCTAAAATAAATGCAGAATCTAGTAGCTTACTTCGTTTCGCATGTTTTCTTCTTTCTTGGTGCTGTGAATGTTTGTGTAAGTCGTATATTTGTAGCTGAATGCTCATAACAAACTATGTTTAATAAACTGGTCCATGGAGTAAAAACTGCACAAGCTTATGTCTTAGGGACACAATTTACATCATCTTTTAAAACTACTGACAGACACACTGGGCTATTTGTAGTTTTGTTTAGTGCTCAGTTTATTTTTGGCATGTTGACAATATTTAATAGCAATAGTATATAAGGCGACACAGTTCATATAAATGCTACAAGCAGCAAGAATGCAGGCTATGGTTTTATTAGTGGTAATAATAAAGGAAATGGCCCAAATGAAATGCATACAAAGACCCCAAATAATAAGACAGTGTATGATTTCTGAAGTAAATATCCTGGGCCAATTAAACAAACTACATCTCCCTCAAAGAAAATAAAAGCTTAAGACACAGAAAGGCAAAGCAAGAGCATTAGAATTTAACGTTGTGATGGTCAGGGGTTTATTCCCTGAAGAAGATGATTAGACTTTCAGAACATACCCAAATTAAGCTCTGGAGTGATGCCAATACTGCAGAGTCCTTAAGAGAGTTCAAAGATGCAGCCTAGCAGACTTCACCTTTGCTGTGCTGTGTCTGCTCTTTAGATCTTGCTCTGGTGATGTTAACTGCTTAATTCCCAAGTGAAATAATGAGATCTAACTCACAGGAATAATTTATAATGCCTATTATCTATCTGATATGGATTGTCTGATTTTACTGAGTAGAATAGTTCTTATATCCTTGAGTACCATGGTGGTAAGCATATCTAGTCAGAGAAAAACAGTTTTCCTCAGTGATTTTGTCTCTTCTGAAAGATATATTTGCAAGTTCTCGGTTCAGAAATGGATTCCAAAAGTTCTGGTGTTAGCTTTAAAAAAATTTGCTAGTGTACTTGTATCTGAGAGATGCTGGTTGCATTAAAACAGGAGCAGGTTTGTTAAGGAAGGGAAGTTCAGGTGAATAAAGTGAGAAAAATAGTAAACAGTTTTACAGACTTTCTTCTTTGAATACATGTTGTCTACATACTATTGTTTATTTATCAGAGACACTGAGTATCTGTGACCAAAGTTGTATGCCTTTTAGTTAGCACACTGTGCTAAAATGTCCTTGAAGCACATAAACTTAGGACAACACCAGTAGATATAATGACAGATAATTTCTTCTTCCCTGTTCCTCCAAGGTTATTATGAGCAAGTGATTTGTAGAAAATGGTACATTTTACCCCAGTACATACTGTATACCTCAGTTATGCTTAGAGCTCTTGCTTTTGAAATATCAACATTAAGCTTTCATAAACTTGTGACTCACTGATTAAATTACATCTTAGAACTCAGTTTTATGGATAGTTGGGGGTGTTTAGCATTTGAAAGACCAGGTTAAAATGATTAATCTTAGTTCTGCACATCTCCTGATAAATTATGCAAGTCTTGACCTATAATAGGGTTTGAGATGACAGGGGGTTTGAGCAGATTGAGGTTCCTTGCAGGGATAGATACTCATGCACAGCTGAACCCAGATAGTCGACAGCAAAGGTCTCGTGGTCCATGACGGAGCAGCCTGACATGTATAACTTCCACTGAAATCAGTGGGACTAATAGATGCTGAATAAGGGCTATTGTCTTGTAATTGGTCCAAGATTTGAAAACAGAAATATAAATCTTTGCGGATCAATTCTTTTTATTGTGTTTTTAACTCTTATTACTATTTTTTTCAAGTTTTGGTAAATATGCACATGCTTAATTTACTATCATAAGCTTTTCTCCTTACAAGTCACATTAACGTTGATTTGTAGGTAGTTGCAGATTGCAGCCTTAGAGTATATTTCATCTCTGTAAAATGGTAGCCACAGGATTGAGTCCATCATATTGTTGTACAAATTGTCATGACAATTGCCATTTCTGGTTCTTTTTACAATACATGTCACAAGTAATGGATTAAATTTATGGTATTTTCTCACTGTTGTCCTAGTTTTTGTCACTGCAGCCAGAATGTACTATCAGAGACAAACAGAGATGCCAACCATTAAAAAGTGAATGTAATTCATTTTTTTGTCACCAATTTTTATAAGAAAACGTGGCATATGGTTAACCTCCAATTATGGAATAAAGTAATTTAATATTGCCTCAAAATAATTATGATAACTGAAAATATAATCACCCTCATTCATTTTTTGGTAGTACACATTCTAACATTGCTCTATAATATGTTAAGGGAAATTGATGCATTTCAAATGTATATATTTGCGAACAGTAAACAGAAGTGGTGTTTTGGAGTACATCTGGTACATGTTTGAGATTAAGTTTAAAAAATATATAGATTGTGTAACATTATAGCTGGTAGGAAATTAGACTGATTTGAAATTTAGTTTGCCTTTTAATGTCAGTCATATTTTTAAAAAAAATTACCTTGTAATGATAGTCATCTTTATTGTCACCAGGGATTAAATTACAGACCTAAAAAAGAAAAAAGAGTGAGAATGAGCATTTAGAATCTGAAATAAAAAAAGATAAGACTGCAATCTAGTGCCCTTTGAAAATCAGTGGAAGTGTTCCTTCTGACTTTGATGAGAACTGGATCTCGAGAGTGAACAGGCATTACCTGTGGCAAACTCATTTTTATGGAGCAGTCATGAAGAGTGAGGCAGGAAAGGAGATTCCACCAGCAGTTTTATTAAATAACGATGAGGGGCTAATCAGATAAAGGAGGGAGAAATGGGAAGACTTAGAAGAACAAAAAGTGTACTTTAAAGGAAACAAAGATGTACAGAGAAGGAAGAAGGAAAAGGAGTTAAGAGCTTACTGGGAGAAAAAGTTGCAAAACATAGTGGAGAGGATTATAAAAGATGGTAAAAAGTGGTGTGCAGTGTAAAGGGGGATACTGGGAAGGGAGATGGCGAGTAGGGATACAACCAAGGACTGTAGAAAGTTGAAATCCAGCAATGATGTGCTTTCCTGCCAGTAGCAGCACCTCAGGAACCTTGGTTTCCAGAACAGATGACTGAAATCACAAGCTCTGGAAAGGGATACACAGATCACCTCACAAAAGGTAGGAGAGGAAATCTGGGACGTGTTGACTTGTGGAGGTAGGTAGAGAATTGAAATGAGAATTTCAGACAGTAACAAAAAATGACTGCTGGTGTATTTTTAAATGTGTGAAATTTTCAGGGTTTTTTATGAGTAGAAAACTGGCAAAAATCATGTGCTCATTTGGGATCTCCAGTTACTCAGCTTGTTAAAAAAATGGAGAGAAGATTGACCAGAAGCACTCCGTAGGCTAACTTCCTGAACTTCAACCTTACTTTTGACTCCACTAACTCTTCAAGGCATTATACGTGACATCTCTGTGTATTTATGAACAAAGAATGCTAACTGTTGCTGACACAAAAGCCAAAATTTATACTTGTGTATCTAAAATGAGTACTACCAGAGACGAATTTCCCCCCTATATTCTTAACTCGGGCATTCAGTGTGAAATTCAATTTTCCCTGACATTATTAGCTCTGCTGTGCCGTTAGAACTGGTTGATACTGCAGGCCCCATAGGTCGTAACCATTGAAGTCTGTGTCAAGACTTGAGGGCAATTTAAGGATTAAATCTAAACTGTTCAGTGCATTATTTCAAGTTTCATAACTACTTCATGTTGAAAAAATAAGTAAGATTTGGAAATGTCAGTTAAGAGCAACTAGGAGGTAGGATCACCACCATCCCCAAGAGAAATTAATAGAGAACTAGGTAGTAAGAGTTGTTCTGGGAACTGCAAAGGAGCTCAAATTCAAAGTAGAGCATTAGCTCTGAATGGCACCACCTTTACAGCCCGCACAGGAGTGATGTGAGATGAAAGAAAGAGCAGAAATTGCTGAGTTTAGTTTCAACTTATAAATGACAATTAAAAGATGGTTTAAAAAACCCCAACAATTTATGAGGGAGATAGATCAGTGGAATGGGCTGCCCAGAGAGGCGTTAGAGGCCCCATCCCTGCAGTCATTCAAGGTCAGGCTTGATG
>VYZX01004459.1:62192-64079 GCA_013401335.1 Brachypteracias leptosomus | reverse complement strand
AATAAGCATTCTTCCATATTTAACATATTGGGCAGCATGTAAACCACAAGCTCATGAAAGTCCCTTTCTCCTCTCTCTTCTTCTCAAGCAAATTTCTTCACTACCAGTTTGCATGTCCTTGCATTCAATACTTTTTATGCTCCATTAGAGCACCTAGATGGATCTCAGAAGGCATAGGTCAAGTCGCAGTTAGATCATACATTTCTTCCTCACAAAAACTTGAATTGCAATGCCAAGTGATGGGCTAACATCACAATAACAGCAATTTATTCCTCTTTTGATAAAAAGCAGCCTATTCTCATGTTAGATAAAGACCAGGGGCAATGCAAACCAACCATTTATCCTAGAACTGAGTAGTATGTCTCCCCTGTAGCTGGTATGAGTTTCATATTCGAACTATTGTTGGAAGATACTTGTCCAGTAAGGAATCAAAAGCATTTAGAAGTAATTTAAAATTACTGTGAAGGTGGCTTTAATTAGTTTTGTTTTGTTTGTCCCACACAGCAGTTCCTTTGTTTTGTTTTCTCTAAATACATGTACAAGGAAATCTTTATAATCAGCAAAGGACTGTGAAAAATAGTGAAATATTAAAATTTGTGAACCTTTTATTTTTGAGAGGGCTTGAGTGCTTGCTGTACAATAATCAAATAAAGATTATTAGTTGCTGAAAATAGAACCAGTGTTGCTGAAAATTTTTAGCGCTATGAAGAAAACAGTTTTACTCAAATTAGTAGCTGATAATTGCTTTTTATTTCTCTAGTGTCTGTCATTTGAGTTGAAGGCTTTGCACAGATGCTGCCATCCCTAAAGTGCATAATTGATGGCTTGTTTACCAAAGATGCATTTAGGTTTCATCCTGCAACCTCACATTGGAGCTCCACAGGCAGTGAAGTTACTCATCTACATAAATGCTTGCAGGTTTGGTCCATGTAGTTATTTTTTAGAGGTGTATAAGGAAACTCTCTTCTTGAATTTTTGTTTTAAAATGGGTATTAAAAAGTCACAGATGTAGGATTTACTGTATATGAGGCACTAAACATGTTCTTTTTTGGAAACATCTCTCAGAGACCCTCGTGACTTGATTAATTGTTTCTGAGCTTTTAAATTTTAATAAAAATACAGTGTTTATTAATACATCAGATATCTTTGCTAAGAAAAAGTTAGGCAGTTTGACAAATCACAGTTATAAAATGCCTTTCATGTGATGTGCTTTAACTAATGTCTGATACTGGTGGATTTGTAATGTGTTCTGTAATAGAATATTGAGCTTAATTACATTGTGTTTGCAAAGCACTTTGAAGATGAATGACACCGTGCAAGAGCTATGCTGTCTTCACTGAGAATGGAAATGTTAGGCTTATGGGAGTTTTTCTTCACTTATGTTGGTAGTTTTTAGAACAATGTTGCATCTTCCTTCTTTCTCAAAGAGAAATGATCTTCTTGTAGATGTCCATACCACTGGCCACAGCCCGAATGCAGCTGATGTCACTGGCAGTGAGTTGTGACCTTCACAATATAAAAGGCCAAGAAAAAAATATTCCATTTCCTGCTGTGAGATCTGGCAAAGGCTTTCTTTAAAATTACAAATTAGTTGTATCTGATAGCGTTCTGGAACAATGAGATAGACCTTTGCTTTTTGGGAAATAAGTTTGATTTAAAATGAAAAATATCTTAAGAATGTGAGATGAGGCATGAGGGCTTTACTAACCCAGGTACCAGCCCAGCTGCAAAATCCTTATTAGACAAGTCATTCACATTTTGCCTGTGGCTTAATGGTGACATGTTAACATGAGGAGGAAAGCAGGCTTAAAATTGTTCCCCCCATGAAAAGCATCCTTACATCTTGAGCGTGGCTTCGTACGGTTTATCAAGTGTTATATCTCCATT
>VYZX01004459.1:34692-57192 GCA_013401335.1 Brachypteracias leptosomus | reverse complement strand
ACATCACCAGATATCATGGAAATACCCTGAAGGGATTATTGTTCTTTCTGATGGATGGTGCCAGTATTGGATTTTTCAACAGAACTACTGAAATATAGGCAGGAATCTAAGATGTATGAGAAGTATGTTAATTTGTCACCTCCCTTCCTCTAGTGCATGTTAGCAACAAGCTGCTCATTTTCAAGGGATGGGTAAAAGCACTGGAGAAAATATGTAGAAAGTTGTCATATTTCTACAGGAGAAAATGGCTGTTTATTTGGAGGGAGCACTGATGATTGTTCCTACAACTTCTTACTGTTTTAATGTTTCTACTGCTATGCTGCTTTTCAGGGGTGGGGGGCATTTAGTAGCAGTGGCTCTAGATTAACTCTTTGCTATCTCATCAGATATCTACAGAAATGGTTTTGGCTGTTTTTTGAGACAGGTACTTCCACAAGTCTACAGGCCGTTACTTTGTTACTAGAAGCTTTAGGGATGAGGACCACATTTTGCAGCATTAATTTCCAAAGGTCCTTGTGAATCACAGCAAAGGCATTAGTACTATGTAAGCATGCTCAATAATTGATGCCAGTTAAAATGATGACACAACAGGAAGCAAAGTGGTGATTTAACCTTCCATTCCCAGTGCAGGGAACATCGGCAGCTCAGCAGATTACTACGGAGAGGGCAGATGTTTTTGTCACAACACTACAACAGCTTGCGCCAGGTTAGGTGCATCTGTACTTTTCCATGCCCACCCTGCAGTCAAAGTACTGCCAGATAACTGCATGGGAACAAAAAGGATCATGTCGCAGGCACCATTTCTCTGGGCATCTGCCAGCTTATGTAGTGAGGTAGAAATATTAGCAAAGGTGGGCAAAGAGTCCATTATGAAAATAAAAGGCATGGCAGAGCACAGAAACAGTGAGCCATATTTTGCAGTGGTTTATAGGCTGTGCAGAGAAGAAATGGGAGGGAAAAGACCAAATTCTCCTCATTGCATGGGGAGATACCAGGACAAGAATCATTTGGAAAGGTGTTCAGCTTAGTTAAAAGGCAGCCCTTTCGAAGCACTTTCAGAGTTATTTTCAGCTGCGAGAAAAGCAGAGGAATATTGCCACTGGGTAGAAATTGCTGCCAAACAATGATCGGTGAAAAGGATGCCTACTGCTGAACCCCAGCCCATTTCAGATCACTTTCAGCCTGCTCTTCTCTTCATTGTAAGGCCCCATTACAGCAATAATGACTGCAAAGCATGGGCAGCATCCCGTCCTGCTCCTCCACACCAGAGCAGCAAGACTTGGGAGATTGCATGTGCAGGCTGACTATGGGCTGCTTAATAGTACAGGGAGGGTACATGCTGTCTTGGGTCTCAGCATTCAGAAAGCCCTATTTGTGCCCAAAAGTTATGAGCATGAGCAAAACAGTTCCAGTTAGGTTCCTCACAGAAGACGGATGGCACATAACCTTAGCAGGCATGAAGATTGGTGAGACAGCACAGCAGCAGTCAGAAAGGCAGAAGATAGACCTTGCAGAGGAGTGCAGGTAAGACTGAATGACTTAAAAGCTTCTCCAGAGTGAATGTAATCTGTACAATTTTGAAACTTTCCTGTTCCAAATAATCACAGGCACAGGGACCTTCAGACTATACATCAGTGTACGCTGGGGAGCCCCTACTTGTACTGCAGAGCATCCGTGGGACCACGCTGTGTGTGGGTGCTCACCAGGCAAAGTAAGAACTGAAGGAGTAGCAGTGCACACTGAATGCGAGGAAATCTCAGCCCATGTTTGCTTGCCTGGACTCAAGAGCACAGTGTAAAGTCATGGTATGATTGTATGTGATGTATGGTTTTGCCTTCAGAGCAATCTACCTCATGCTAATGAGGTGATTAGGAAAGTGTTTTCCCTAGGTAACCACTCTTGCCAGCAGGCAGGGAGCATTTTGTGTCCATACAGCCATGCTCTTACTGCTGCTGGATGGGATTCCTCTGTCCCAGAGCCACCATCCATTTTACCTGGTACTGCGATGCACAGCACTTCCTACCTGTGCCAAACAGGGTCAAGCCAAAATGAACACTTGCATGAACAGTTCAAGTCATTGTACAAACAGATATTTGAATTGCAGAAGCACTTCACATTTTCCCACTGCTATGTAGAGACTAATGTGTGTAGCCTTAACAATAATTTGTTTATTCATCCATTCCAGTAGCTTTGTTCCTGCTGACTTCTATCTAAAAGGCGACATAATGCACATTTTATGAGCTGTAGGACAGTTATGGCTTAAAATGTACCAGAACTGGGGGGGGGAAAAAGTATTTTAAAAAACCTCATACACATAAAAGCTCCACATCTACATTGCTACTATTCCCCTTTGCTGATTTCTTACCTTCTCATAGCATAGAAAGAGGAATAAATTTAATACTTAATGGTGGATCTTATTTTCAGTGTATGGAGACAAATCAGAATATTCAGAAATCTGTGAGCTGGAGGACAGCTTTTCCCAAAGTGTTGAAAAAGCTCTTTCAAATGAGGAAAGAAATTTCACTTTAAACATTTAAAAAATATTGATGTAGCAGTGTGGTGCTCTGCAATGCATCTTTTATGCTTGAAGCAGAGTCATTGGTATATTCCCAGATTTCTTTTAAAAGCTGATTTCCAAAGGCAGATAGTCCTGCTGTGATAGTTCAAAACACTTGTGCTTCCGTGAGGGATGTTGGTAGTGCTTTAAGCCGCCAGCTGGCTGCAAGCTCAGGCACATTGTAGCTGCATCTATGTTGACCTCAGCATGCTAAGCCAAGGAATACACTCTAGCTATTCGTGCTTTCTGCCCTGGCTCTGTCCATCTCTGTTATGGCCAGTAGAAGTCCTATGGTTTGGCTGCAAATGTTCAGTCTTGGCCTGTATGAGCTTTTGCAGAGAGGAGTAGCCTAAGTGTAGGTTGCTTATAAATCCAAATCTTCCAGTGGGTATCTTCAGGACATGATGAGAAAGTTGTGTTACTGTATATTTGGATGGGACACGTGGAAGGGGATGAGCCAGTTCTTCCATGCCATAGACCTGTGCTAAGAAATACCATCAGGCTGAACCTCCTCTCTTAGCCTGAAGGTTGCTTCTAGCCTGCATTTGAACATACATCCTACTGAGGTGGGCCTGAGTTTCTGTGCAATATAGACATAACTAGTCACCTGCAGATTCTCCTGTACTGGACCTGTCATTTTTCTCTGGTAGTTTAGCTGAGATGTAACTCAGAAACCTCTGCCCTGTACTGGTGCAGTGAAAGGTAATTATACCTCCTAAAGGAAAACAGAACTGCACAAACCTCCATTTAGCTCTTAAAAGCTGCTCTGATAATTGTCTTAAAACCAACCTGTAAACGTGAAGCGCTAGAAAGCATTACACAGAACCCATTCATGCTGCTTATATAGTAAAAGTTTATTTGTATAAGCAATTGCAGTGTCTATCTCGTTTAGACCTCATAGGACCTTCCTATATGGCCCTCTGACTCCATAAGAATAGAGGCAATTCTCTCTGGAAGCCACCACCACTGTGAGTAACATTATCTTAACAAAAATATTACTGGTGTTGCCTAAACCTTGACCTACTGTGTAGTTCTTTTTCTGTTAACATATCTCACTTGACATCTTTACCTTTGTACACCACTTTGCTGTGCTTCACTGTGACCCTTTTAAAGAACTATAGTGGTGGTAGAGCTTTATTGCAAAGATGAAATGCAATGCATAGCCAAATTTGGAGGGTCTGGAGGGAAGGGCAAAAGATTGTTTGTTACTCTTTCATATATAGCCAACCCCAAAGAAATAACTATAAAAGATATATGGGAGTGAAGAGAGTGTGTACCCTCTGTCTTCTGTAGGGTAATTAAAGTGAGGCATTCCACACAAACCAGTCCTTTCTGAAATGTCACTGGTTATATTGCATCAGGGAAAGTAAAGTAGCGACAATTAAAACTGTTCCGATGTTTCTGTCCTCCTAACATTGAAAAAAGAGCTGCTTTTCTCCTTTTATCTGAAGGATCTAGAAAGGTCTGAAGCTCCTATGGTCTGACATGCATGATATGACTATTGAGTTTTCTGAGGTCTTGTTAGGGCCCAAGAAAGATCAGAGCAGAAAACTATCAGGTGCTACATTTCCCCTCCTTTTTCTTCCTAGTTATAGTTGTGATAGTTTGTCTTTCAGATAGTCTGATCCACCTCTGTTTCCTAGGTCCTTGCATTCCTCAAGGATTCCATCAACAGGAGGAGGCAAAAGAGTGGTTTCTGGGGATGCAGGATGGTAGTGCATGGGCAAGACCAATATACAGGATGTTGTCCTATAGCTCTACTCAAAGAAAGAGGTTGATTTTTTTCTGAAGTAAAATCAGCAACATATGAGATTCTCAGAGATTCTCACTTTACTGCCTCCTCAGTCAATGCTTTTACCCTTCGAGGATAGTGAGGAAGGTTGCATCTTCTCCTTTCCAGAGGATAATAGATGTGAGGTTATCCACACTGACCTGCCCCTTCTGAGTTTTCAGTCAACTAGCAAGCTTTATTCCATCAGATGAGGCATGATTTGTTTTACTCTTCTACAGTTCACTGGTAGCTGGATAACTTAAAGAATTCAGAGCACAACAGATGTTAGGATGCTGCTGATGAGTATGGAAAACCTGAAAGATCTTGAGTAGTGAGTTGTTTACTGTCAGCAGCTACTTTACTTGTCCTTATATATTAACTCCTGTGCAGTACTAAGACAGTACCCACGCTCTGCTGGGGACCTGCCATACCTTTAGGACTCTCCACCCTACTGAGGAAAAGCCTAGCCTGAAAAAAAGGGGCATGTCTTGGGCTCACAGCAATACAGAATGCAGATGCAGAGCTCTCCTCTGGAAAATACTGCAACACTAACCAGCCAGTTCTCAGAGGACTTCCTGAGTTACATGAGTAACCATATTAATTGAACAGAAAGAATTTTCTTATATAATTTGCCCCATGTTGTTGAGTCTGTGACAAAACCTGAGGAGTTTTTGTCTTGTGGCTCAGCACCTGATCCAACCACACAGGTTTGCAGGTTTGCACAGTGGACTCCAGCTCCCTCAGGGCTCTGCACTGTGTCCCCACGGGCACAAGACTGCCACCAGTTCTCACACTCTAGGATTTGAAGACGGTATCCTGTGCTCCACAGCAGCAGCAGATGGGTATATTGTGTATATTTCCTCAAATGCTTACTCTGTTTATCTAGACTTTGTACTTTGCTGAGAACTGGACGAGTACCACACTTTCTGTCCTTACTGAAGGACACAGAGTCCTCCCTCAACGCTATCCCTACAATACAGCTCCTAGAGCTGCAAAACCTGTGACAGCCTAGCACTGCGGTGTGGTGAGGGCTCAGATGTCAGGAGGAGTGTTTAGCCCTCCTGCAGACATCATTGTCCTCACGCCCTCTATCCCTAGCGCAGGCCTTTGTTTGCACCCCATGGGAGGAAAATAATCCCCTTTCCTCCAACCACACCTGGATTCAGCCTCCAATTTGGAACCTTGAAAAGTGGGCCAATTCTTTAACACTCTTTCCAGGACTAAAACCAGGGTGAATGCAGCTAATTCTCACCACTCTAATTAGGCGGCAAGTTAGCAAGGTGAGACGTCACCTTTTAGAAAAATTAGGAAAAGAGAGAGAAAGAGGAGGAAAGCAGGGTGGAAAGAAGGCAGGCAGGAAGAGGGAAAGAAAGGGAGAAAAAAATGAAGGAAGAAATGAATGTACTCTGAAAAAGAAAAAAGAAAGCACTGAGCACTTGATAGCTGAAACCAGGTGGGAGACCAGGAACAATCCATTTCCTTGCAGGTACAGGACAGAAGAGGGTGTCTTATACAGATCTGAGGTCTGAGCACTGGAGAAGCACCAGGGGCCTGGGTGGCAGCTGCAAAGCAAATGCCTTCCTGCATTTTCTGGCTTGGTCTGGCTATAGGTCTCTGGGGAAGCCTTTACTGGTGAAATCAGACAAAGGTGTTCCTGTTGTTACTCATGGGAATTCATTGGTTTAGAGAAATGCCCTGAAAATGTGTTGAAATCCAGTTACGCAGTCTCAGACAAACAAAATCTTCACTCCACCAGCCCTGGCCAAAAATCAACATTTTCCTCAACATATTTAATAATCAGGTGCCTTTCTCACCATCCCCCCCAAAAGAAAAAAAGTCTGCCCTAGATTACTTAAAGGGGGCCAAAACCTGTATGTATGGTTTTCTTAGCTTCTCCTACACAGAGAGCCAGGGCCATGGAAACACCAGACTAAGAGGCTTAGAGTAAATCCTGGCAGTCTCAGTGCTAGAAACTCTCCCACTGATAAACAAAGCCTAATAAATAAGTTTGAGAGAAAAACTAAATGAGAGTGCGTCATTATTGGGCAGTTAATTAGGATCCCTCTAAGCATTCGTGCTGCAAAGAACAAGAAAATTAAGGAATATAAAAACATATGTTGGCAAGAGTGAGAGCATGCTAAAAGTAAACACTACTGTTAGTGGTAGTAGTAAAAATAATATTAATTAGTTGTATTACAGTAGCACCTAGTGGTACTACTGGATCTCATTCCCAGATGAGATCAGGGTCCCCAAAACATAAAAATGGAAGTTGCATATAAATGCATTCATGTGGATACATATATAACATACATGTATAGATGTGTGTACATAACATATAGGTAGACACGCAATCCAACTGATGAAGAAACCCTGGCAAATGGAAGTCAGGCTAGAGAGTATTTTGTAACTTGTCTTCTACTGTTCCTATTTTTTCATGTTGCTGCAGTGCAGCTGTTTGCTATTGTTACTTGCGCTGTAGAGAATACAGGATTGTTGTTGTAGTGCAGGAGTCGGGGTATATATGTGTGTTTGTATTCAGATATACATACATATATATGTATGTTTATATATGCATGCACACTCACACATATGAAGTAATTTTTCTGCTAACTTGCACCAGGACATCACAGAAAGCTTGGCTGAAGGCATAATAAACACTACCCCAAAGGCTCCATTTACTCACCAAGCACCATTTCTTCAGAGCATGTGAAACTGCCACTGTCCTTTCAGTGAATGCATGGTCCCATTTTGGAGAGTGGTGACTCTCCCCACCTTGCACTGTAAAATACTCCCTTAAGAAACCCATTGTCAAATACTGCCCTCAGCTAAGTCCATACAGCTTTGTCTCAAAGGGTACAGAACTGCAAGTTTCAGCTGCTGCTGAATTCTACTAAACCAATCCAAATAAATTATAAAAACCTACCTTTCCTTTTCTGATGTGAATTTTCATGCCATAACAGGGAGAGGGTATAAGGACCCAGATGACACACAGTTAACCATAAGTCTGGGTTTCTTAACACATGGGAACTAATTTAATTATTAACATTTTAGTGCCAGGGTTTCCTAAGAAAATGAGCTCTTGCAGATTATCTGGGTTCCTGTTTCAAACAGAATGCTGCTGAGGTTTAGGTTCTTTAGAAAAAAACCCTTGTTTTACTCTAAAATAGCAACAGAAGAAGCATTGCAGTCTTGAGATTTCCAATGCGGAAATTGCGGGGCAGGTCAAGGCGTCAATTTAGTGGTTGGAGACGTGCTTCGTTTGAATGATAATTTCATTAGATTAGTTTGTAAACTTTTAATGCAGGTTGTATTATATGTCTAAGAAGAAACAATTTGTGTGACAGACTATCCTTCATAATCCCCCTCTTCAGCCTTCTGCTAACAAAAGACCCTTAATACTGAAGATGTTTTGTGGGAGGAGAAACATTTTCCAAACAAGTAGTTTCTCTATTCCAGCCCAGGTAACAAAGAGGCCTTAGGAATTTCTGTGGGCCTTGTCAGGACTGGCCCATTGGTCTTAAAGCCACCTGCTGCTTAAGCCATTGGTCAATAGATTAACTGCTGCTATTACTAAGTGTTTAGAAGTAAGTTATGTGGCAGAGCAAACAAAATCAACCTCCTTAACACATGTTAATTCAAAATTTAATAAATCTGCACTGAGAACAGTAAAGCAATCAAGGGGGGTGGAGTGCACAGGAAAGCTCTTCGTATGCACCAGTCCTCCAAGCAAAGTATCACATAGAAGATAAAAAGTCGTCATAGCATCTTAAATAAAAGGATAATACTCTATTTGCTTTGCAAAACTCCCTTGACGCTTCCCTTCACCCCTCTGCCTTCCTCCTTTTCTTCCGGTTTTTGGACACTGCAGGTTTTGGGCAATTTCCAAACTTCAGTCACAAAAGTTCACAATAAACATTAATAATAGAGTAAATTCCTGTTGGAAAAGTGGGAAGCATTCAAATACTGACAAAAGCTGTGACGCTCTGCAGCCCCACATGTCATTCTTATTCTGCAAGGAAACACATGTTTTAACAGAGCACATCCACCCCCCAAAAAAGAGAAAGCCTCAGCCTGCCTTCGCAGGCAATTAGGACTTTGTATCACTGTGGAGGGTCAGAAAGATTTCAGCAGGGGAGCTGAGGAATTTCTGAAGGCTGATGCAGGTACTCGGCCTCATGTGGCTGGCCTGGGTGAAGGCCAAAAAGATGCTACCAATTCCTCTTAAATAAGCCATTTAAATCTTTTATGCCTACTGCCCTATGCTATTTCATGAGATAAAAGAAAGATTTGGGAGAAATATTTTGGGTTTGCACGCAAAAAAAGGGGATCAAGAGATATCATGTGTTGGAGCAGGTTGGCTTAGGAGTTCTTGCTTTTCTGTCAAGCTTCAAGCACTTGCTATTTCTTATACTGCAAATTTATGTAACTGGTATAATACAGTTTTCATTATCATTTTGAAATGATCCATAAAAGCTGTTGGAATAAATTTCCATTTCTGCAATGTCTTTTCTTAACTCTTAACTTTTACAGTCCTGTGTTTCATTAATAAGTAATTTGTTTAATATATAAAGCAGTTGTGACTTAAAACCGAAGATCAGGATTATGGTTGCCCTTTCTTGGTTTATAGTCATGGGCTAGATGCTCCCATATGTGATGAATCTGTGTTTTGTCAAAGGATGTTCAGGAGAAGAGAAAGGTCCAGAAGAGCAGCAATTCAGATATCAGGCAGGTTTGCTCACTGATGTTTCCCCACTGAATGCTTGGGGTAGGTCAGAAATGGAGAAATGCACTGTAACGTGTTCCTGCTCCAGAACATGACACTTCTACTCAGGGTGATGTGTTGCAGCTGACAGCAGTCTTTTCTTCATAAATATGACTGTTTGTTACTCCTGGCTTTGGAGTCCATGTCTTTCCAGAGTCCCCACAAGTCTAACACCAGTTTTGTCAAGTGCATTTCAGTGGTTCTGAGTGTACATGTTGGCAATCAGATGCAGTACCTCTGTTAGGAAAACAAGGCATCTTCCAGTCAAGTTTTCAATATGAATTCCCCAAGATCTATATGCTGAGTTGTTTATTTCCTTGCAGATGTTTTGGTCTGGCTCTGGCAGAGCCTTCCTTAACCCGGGAAGTGGATAAATGCTACTGTGAGCCTCCATGCTGTTTGGAGGACCAAAGGGTCCCCCTTCACAAGGCTGCAAATCTCCTGAGAGGAGAATGCAGCAGTAACTTCAAAACATTTTTCTTGCAGACTTTGTCAAGCTGGTCTTTTCCCTGGTAGGGGAGCATTTAGATCTCTATGAATAAGATAAGATAAATGATTTATTGTGTCATGGTAGGTATTGCTAGGCTATCAGCTGCCATCATGGAGTCCAAGCTGATGGTTTTAGGAAGATATTAGGGACTATCTTAAAAAAGACATTTATCTCAGATTTTTTAAATATATCAAAGCTCCTTGCATGTCTGAAAATATTTGGGGGTGAGTAAAATGCTAAGAACTTTTCAGCTGGACTGCCCTCCTTCCTTCCCTTCCCTTCCCTTCCCTTCCCTTCCCTTCCCTTCCCATGTCTAACCACCCCTCCTTCCAGTGGTCTGGTAAAATTGTGATGGAAGGTTAAAATCAGGGGCCCATGCATAATATAAGATTGCCTGTGTTGTGTTCTGAATATCTTTGACTCCAGGACCTATTCTCATGACAGGACACAGCGTAAGGAAAGCCAGATCCAGCCTTACACTTGTGGTCTGCAAGGAGCACATACAACACTTCCGTTCACAGCATCTCTTTCCAGGAAGGTGGATGAGCATCTGTCTTTGCAGCTGACACCGAAGCTGGTTTTCAGCCAGTCTTCTGGCAAGTGATACTAGTGAGCAAGGTCCCATTTGACAACCATAAACTCTAGGTAGTTTAATGTAATGCGGTTAAAATTAAAGCACTTGCCTGGTTTATTGCACAAGGTCCTCATGTTGCCTCTGCCTGGCAAGGTCAGATTGATAATATTATAAATGGATAGTCCCTGATTCCTTTTCACTTACCTTTAATGTGACATTGCTTTCTGTACGCATATTAATTGTATAAGCCAAGACAAAGTGTGGAGTAAAGGAATATATTTTTAGATGTTGCTTTATTTGGAAAGCAGGAGATGCAGTCTCTTCTGGGATTTGATAATCATGAGCTGAATGTTGCTTTACTGCCATGATACAGTTAAATCACATAATTTCTTTGCTGCCTCATAATAAAGAAACCTAAGCTCAACCATTTTTCCCCTTTGAGTCAAAGAATTCAAACTCTGAGAAAAGGCTGATTTTTAATCATTTTCTGTGCGGAGCGTGCTAGGTATTACACAGGGTGTAAAGGCAATACACAGTGTATCATGACACTTAAACTGTTATTACACTTATATTGCATTTAGAAAAAAAATCTTCAATCATTCATAGTTAACCTAGGAGAGCATTTTCCCCAAAGTGACACTTAAATGTTTTAAAAATAATGGGATGATTTGTTTCTTTCCCCTTGAATATGAGGCAGCGAGGTTAGAAGGGGAAGCAGAGGGAACATGAAAAGTGGCTTATATTGTCAAGGTCTCCTTAACTGTTAAGCAGTGGGGGAAAGAATGAGACTGCTTTCCTGGGTGAAAACAGAGAGATATTCTCCACTGATGACTGTCCTTCTAAGCCTTTCCTATCACAGGCTAGCAGTTAAAATAATACTCACCTACTGGGCATCCAGCAGAGTTGATCTACCTTTTCTGCTAGGAGGTTCACGTCCAGTCAAGCCTGATTAATCTGTTGCAAGTCCTGAATGATCCCTAATATAACACATAACAGCTACACCTGTTTATCAAGTCAGTTCATTTCCCTTCCCCTATTCCACACTGAAAAGAAGCATTAATTAAAACAGTAAACAAACGAGTGCCTATTCTAAATCAGAGCTGCAGGCAAAGAAGAGATAACTTAGGCTCTTGAGAAGAGGGATTTTCAGTTAATTTATGGAATCTACTGTCACTCTCAGGGCAAGGGAGCTTACATAGCTTGGAAATTGAAGCAGACAGGCTTTGTCTAAACACTTCTTTTTCAGAGAATATCCTTTTTTTTTTTCTGTTTTAATTTTTAATCAAGGCCTTTTTTTTTTTTTTTTAGGAAAGAAATTGCTAGATTTTTCCAGTGTTCTGGTGACTCATACAGCTCCTGTGAGATCCTCAAAAAGTAGAGTGGAGTGAGGAGGAGAGGCAGGGAGCTAAGCTTTAAAAAAAACAGTGTGAGAAGTGAAATGTTCTGCTGGCAAATTATTCCCTAGAAACTAATTGTTGTGTTTCCATCCACTTTGATTATTCATTGTTTCCCCAGCATTTTCATCTGGGGTCCGTACCCTGATCCTGCACCAGCGTTGATGTGAGTGCAGGCTTTTGTCTGTTCAGAGACCCAATGACTGCAGGGAACCCACCTGAATGTAATAGTTTCAAAACAGTGTCAAAAAGAGAAGCTCAGTTACTCTACTGAGGAGCTGACAGTTTAAGGCTCACCTGTAAGACCCACTTGCTCTGTGTGATATAGAAGTGAGCACATAAATCAGCTTACAGGACTATGAGAGAGGGTCTGACATCCCCAGAGACTGCAAGGGGAGCATGGGGGGGATTCAGGCAGGCAAATCCCGGGGATTGGCTCCTGGTGTTGCTTTAAGGATGCTGTTTGCAGCCATCTCCCAGACTCGGCAGCAAGGTGGGCTGCCGTTCCCAGCTTTGCAGGAGAAGTCACACGGGGGAATCGCCCAGAGGTGGGTGCTGCAAGGTCAGGGCATCCACTTCAATATGGTTTTTAGTTTGCTTTGTTTTTTTAAGAAAAGCACGTAAATATTTATTTATTGATATAGGGGGAGAAGCAGCAAAAAAGCGGCAAATAAACAGCAGAGTGCCTCGGAGCTGCGGAGGAGAAATAGGGGCTAGGCTCCCTCTCCACCCCCCCCCACCCCCCCCCGAAAAGCAAAGAGGCAATGTGCTCGGAATTCCCCCTCACAAGCACATTGCTGAGCTAATTGAAACTGGCTCTCCCACATCCCTGGACAGTGCCTTGACCTCTTACCTACGGGCAGCCAGGGGGAGGGCTGGGAGGCAGAAAAAAACACTCTCCTTCTTGCCCTCTCTCCCTCTCCCTCTTCATTTTTTAATCAGCAGTTCTATCCTGAGAAACCTTCCCTGCTGTAGCTCCTGCTGTACACTCCCAGGACAAGTTTCAGTTTCAACAAATCAGCATTTTCTGTCAAAAAATTCACAACCTGCTCTTGTTACGAGCTGCTTTTCAATTCCAATGCATAGCTAAAAAGATTACTGCTCTGCCCAAAATAAAATACTACTGGCAGGGAGACAGTTTAAACTCCTATCAGCCAGGATTTGTCATGATGAAGACTGTGTTTCTCAGGAATCAAACTACCATTTTGCTTCTTACAATACTGTTGAGACTCTCTCCCCGGGCTAATTAATATATTAGAGATTTTATTTTATTTCAGACTGAGATTTGGAATAATTCAGTTTGTGAAATTACATCAAAATTGTAGTTTTCATAAAATTAGAGCGAAAAAAGTTCTGTAAACCTTTGTCATTTCAGATACAAACCTCTTTTAAAGCTACAGGAATGCCTTGTGCATATTTTAAGTCATCCAGCTTTTCCTGGTGGCATATCCAGTAATCATGTTGACAAATTAATGGTAGAGAATTAGTTGTACATTAAAGATTTAAATTATATTATGTGGCACATTGTCATAAAATGATATAAAACAATAGGCAAATAAATGTAAATTAATTCCAGTTACTGACATGTAAGACGCAGAGTGACATCTGTACACTCCATGGCTTTGACAACTGTCATACTTTAAAATGTAAAGCAGTGGGGGGAGCGGCATGGCAGGGTGGGGCAGGAGGCAGGGGATGGGTCTGGGCCCCATGTTTGGGACTCACGGTGGGCCAGGCAAACTGTCCCTCCTCTTCTAAACAAACAAATCTACGTCCCGCATCGCCCTTTCGTGCCCCCAAGGAGATGCTAGGAAAGTTGCCTTTGTCAAGCGGGCTGAATACCTTGTCATGACAATACTTGGGGTTTTGTATTATCCCACCCTGACCAGAAACCCACGAGCTCCTATCAATACCAAGGCGCAATTGCTTCCTGGGGCACAACCCCTGGACTTTCAAGGGCTCGCACACTACTGTGCCAGCTAATTATACAGATTCCATTTCCTGGTATGAAGGAATGCATTACCTGCAGCAAAGGATGCATAAAATATCGGGCGCGGGAGGCGCTAGGAGGAAGCAGAAAGCCACAGTGAATTCAAGCCTTGGCTCTGGATTTATACCCACAATCCAGACCCATGCTGAGAGCCTAATCACTGGGGCCATTCTTTGGGCTGTTGTCCAATCAGTCCCTGAATAGCAAAACCCCACAATGTGGAGTATGAATTAGAGGGGGGGAGTAAACGTGGGCGCAGACTTTTTTTGCAACAATACCTAACCGGGTCTTTCAGCCAGGACAACTCGTGAACAAAAGAGCGGCGGAAATTGAAGTAACTTTTGCAGGCCCTCAGCAGTAAGAGCTAGCTCGACGAGGGTAGCGTTGGCTTCTTTTTGTCTGGACTGGAGCAGTTATTTGCTAGGGGGGTGAGAGGTGGAGGAGAAAAAAAAAAAAAAAGTCTTAAAAATCGGACATTTGTGTCATGCTGGCCTTGGAAATCATGGCTGTTCACTGAATAAATCCAAATATTTTTGTCTCCTCCTCCCCTTGGTGGATGCTGCGGTGATTTAGGGGGTGGCTGGTGGAATGCTTGCATTCCTCACCCTTCCCCCTTGCATGCCCGAAGAAAAGCTTCTTGAGCTATAGAGATGTCAGGTCCATGTTTAAAATTTAGCTTTGTTTACCCAACAGAATGGAATTCATTACTGCGCAAAAGCAGTTCAATTTTCTGACCTTTTTTATTCAAAATGTTGGAAGTAGCAAAAAGCTCATTTGAAGGTCACAGGTTTATGTATCTATTCTCTTAAGTGTTTTAGAAATTCATATGGAGGACACTAAAGGTGGAATATGTGAAAACATACTGTTCATTGTTTACCCTAACCTTGCCACGATTATTAGATAAATGAGGGAAGCAAAATGGCATTAAAAGCCATTGTTAACAGTGATTTTTTTTTTCCCCTGAAGACTGTTCATTTTTGCCCCTGATCTGCAAAGGTCATTTTCTAATTCTTTTCACTGAGTAGTTTATGTAACTTCTGCATTTCAAGTCTATAAAAAGCTTTTCCAGACTTTTCATACTGTAAGTAGTAATTTGTTTCATTACTGTTTGAATTTTTATATGTAATTCCTACGGACGTTTTGATGATATTGTCAGGCTTAAAAGCCGAGAGGCTTTTCAGTTTCTTTTTTTTTTTTTAAGCCCAGATCCATTCTATCTGGATAATTTAAAATTAGTGGAATTAATCGGTCAGCCATTTAAAAGCCAAACTTTGCAGCAAAAGGGACTCAGAGCAAAATTATTTTATTTTTCTACATCCGTAGCTGATTTGAAAGACCTTTTCAGCTGGTTATCCGAAGCCAATATTTAACTGTTACTTATTCCCCTAATTTCTGTCCTTTGTCAGGGGAACTTTCCTCGCTAGATCTTGTTGCTCCGTTCTGCGCTAATTGCAGCTTACATTATATAAATGGTTTTGTAAAGAAAACTATAACCCCCAGCCTCGAAAGTTGCATGTTTCTATTTGCTCAAACTTGATGCACTTATTTTGAGAGGGTCATTTTGAGGAAAGCTGTGTAGGCACTGAGAATGTCCTGTATAATAAGCTTAAACAGAACCTTTTGTCCGGCCTAGTCTTCTCAGGCCCGAAAATTAGGCCTCCTTTTTCTGTTGGAGGGCTGAAGTGGTTCATTACCGCAGCCTCCTCCGGCAGGCCTTGGCCCAGCCATTCCCAGTACTCGAGCTCTGTAACTTCCTTAGAAAGGACGAAGGAAAACATGGCACACAAAGGTCTTGTTAGCACTTCCTATGTGAAATTAGCAGCTTTCTAAAAGGTACAACTCCAATTACCTCACATTGTGGGGACGCGCACAAACCCAACAATGAGCCCAGTCTTGCAAGTGACATGCTGTCTCTCTGGAGTTACTTCCCTAATTAGGGATGACGAAGCCCCATTCTGGCGAGTGCATCTATTTACAGTGGTCCACAATGCCTTAACTCGAGCATCCTCCTGAAAGGCCAGTGTTAAAAAACACAAGTGCTCTTTTGGCGGAGCCGTCCGTGGGGAAGCGCCGCATTCCTCACGGCTACACCCTCCCGAAAAGGGTGGCCGCTTTCCCCTGCATTGTTCACACTTCAGGATTCATTTGGGACAATAAAGCTCCTGCCCCGTGAGCGCTGGGAATTACAGTGGACAATGGGCAGACTTTCTTAGCAGGGTCTAATGATGGAAAAAAAGAAAAATATTTATTGCTTTTGACAGTTTCACAAGGGGCAAAAATCCTTGTCATGGCTTTAATTTTCCACAGCTGTTGGAGGAAGGGTGGTCATATGGACTAAAACAGTTTGGCTCCTTTGTTAAGAGGCTGAGCACAAGGGCCAAGCTGTGAAATTAAAGATTAAGTTCATTAAGGTAAGATAATTGTGCTTGCATCCTTGTTGATATAGGTGTATACAGGCAGGGCCTGGCTTGACGGACCTATTTATTTACCTCCTGGCCTCTTGCGAGGCAAATCAGCTTGTGAGGGAGAGGTGCTGGAAATGCTTGTTGTTTGCTCAGCCCGGGACAGGGCTGGCAACCCGCAGACTCTGTGCACAACAGCCCCATCAGGAGGGGAAGGAGGGCAGGAAGTGTTTGGGGGCACCACAAAACATACCTTTGCCCAGAGGAGCAACCCATTCCGGTTTCGGGCTGGGGAACAAGTTGTCTTCTTTCCTTGGAAGAGAAACACCTTGAAACACCAGTGGTGTTGCTGTGAAGGAGGGGGAATTATTAATTCCCTGGTAGCTTATTTGGCATAAAAGTGTTACCGATTATTAGTTTGCTGCCACTAAATGTTTGGATTCTTCACTATTATTGTGTTATTTGTATTGTTAACAGTTCACAAGTTCAACAGTTTCAACTATATTGCACTATAATATTAGGATTCCAGTATGAAATTACTGCAGTTAATAATAAAATAAGACCTTTGTGTAGGTATATAGATAGCTTCCCAAATTCATTTTAAAAAGCCCTCATGAATTAGCACAAACACTGCTGGGGATTGTGCTGTTTTGGTTCAGCAAATCAATTATCTATTGTGCTATTTCAGTGACAAAGAAGGATGATAATTTCAGGTGATTAAAAATGCTGCAATACAGTTTCCATTTTATTTCATTAAAATAAACATAAAGGGAGGACTTGTACTCAGGAGCCTGGCTGTTCACTTTTGCCAGTTTACTTTCTCTCACCCAGCCGTCGCCCAGCCCAGCATTGCACTCAGACCACCACGAGTACATCGCATGCAGCAAGGAACCAGCTGAGGAGTAGAGTTGTTTCCAAACCTGGTGCTCGAAAGCTGTGCCTTGCAGGGCCTCTCCTGTGGGAGAGCACAATTTCATTCACTGTTGTTTCCCTTGCTATGGTGCTGCTCCTCAATGCAGTCTCCTGTGTGTTTCCTGGTGCAAAATGGTTTGCCATAGCATGCTGCACTTAGGACGTACGTCATCTCTCTAATATATTTTCTTCCACAGGTTTTGTGCAAGTTAGTATCAACAAGTGGACAGCAACTATTTTTTAGGGATCAGAAATTCCACAGTCTGATGTCTGAACTTCCCAGGATAGGCCTGTACACAGAATTTAATTTTTTATCCCACTCTACCTTGGTAAACCAAGAGCTTCTATGCCCATTCGGGAAAAAATATATGGAAAATACTGATGGCAAATTCCTCAAAGACAACATCTTTTCAACAAAGCTGAAGAGATGCTTGTATTAACAGGCACATGAAAAATATCAGATCTTTTCTCCATCAAGCTAACAATACACTGGGCCCAGTCCTGTTCACATTAAAGAAGCGGTTCCATTATCTCTGTCCTGCTTTAATCTGTTCTCCCCATATAGGTACCTAAGGAAGCAAATAGCAGCTCAGGTTAAAAATGTGCTGAGCTATAGATATGCTAAATATTACAAACCTTGCTCTTTTACAGAGACATCTGTGTGTACACAAATTCTCTCTTCCTTCTTCTGGAAAATATAAATGACATATCAGTTTTTTTAGAAAGCAAGTCATCCAAGTAACATACAACCTCCTTATGACTTCTTTAAAATTTAGGATCTAGGTCCACTCTTACGGTGTTTATAATGAATACTGTTTGCTGGCTGAGGAGAAAAACCTGTTACATAGCTGGAATATATGTCTCACTAGAGCTAACATAACATTTCATCATTTGAACCATTTGATAATTACGAAGAAAGTTACAGGCAACTTCCCAAGTGTTCTTGGGTCTCATTTTATATTTTGGTCCTAGCAAGAACAGTCATCAGAAGGGTGCTTATTAGTGAGGTTAAATGGTTTCGATTCTTCTTTTTTTTTTTTTAAATCTCAGTATGTTTTTCTATAAAGTGCTGTTTGCTACCTATACTGTGAAAAAAACTTCAGCCATGTTTCTCCATCTGTGTCTGCATGCGTAGATGATAGAGGCATTAGAGAATTATATTTGAAATAAACCTTCTCTCAGGTAGATTGTTTTCAACAGGAGTTTGCTCCCTGAAATAGTTCACATGTTGTATGTGTGTGTGTTTCTCCTCTAGCATGTTTATGCGCATCTATATTATAAGCCTTGATGAATGCCTATAATATGTAAATGTGGATATGTGTGAACAAAACAGTATGTTTATATGAATACAGTTTCTATATGGGTGTATGCATATGCATATATGATAATTAGAATACCTTGGCAAATTCATATTGCTTGATATATATTATGTGCCAGGTGGATTGTTCATTACAATCTTTCCTGCTCTGCATAAAAATATAACAGATCCAGTAATAATTTAAAAATTACTTTAATATAAAGAACTTTCTGTAGCACTGTTTCCATTTTTCCTGCTTTGCCACCATGCTTCTGTAAAAGCAGCAGAAAATGTTTAGAAGCCCTTGCCAAACCTTTTGTCTTAGGAATTATGCACTGAATTTTCACCTGTGATTAGTGATCCACTTGTTCCACTTGTTCTGTGGTTTACCACCTCTTCTTGGAGAGTAATTTTTCCCTCAGGAATATGTATCTAATTTGAACAGTACCTGTGTTTTGCTAGACAAGCCATTGAATGAAATACAGTTCACACAGTAGTTTCTACTTTTCATATTCGCTGAAGGATAAGACTACACAGTTGCAGTTGTGTGCTAGGCACATCTAGGGCTCATGAGAAGATTTCAATGTGAGCATAGGATGTTTTTTTCTGGTTTATATGCCAGGTGGTTTTGACTAACCAATATATGGTGAATATTATTAAGAAATCTATGAGATTGCATTTCCCTGTGTCCTCTACAGTATGTCCTAAAATTATAATCTTACTCAGCTGCCGAGTCTGCCTCCTGTTCTCTGTGGATTAGTTATTTAGCTTGGGTATTAAGTATATCTGAAAAGCTTAATCTGAGAGTCATTATATGTGTTTTAATATTAAAATTTGTCATTGCCAAATCAAATTTTAATATTCTAAAATATGGTCATTCCCTTTAACAGCATGATTAGCAAATGTTTTGCAGGGAAAATAGATGGACAGATTCAGTACATGGTTTTCACAAAACATGTTATTCTGTCCTGCTGGAAATAAAATACTCAGAGCTTTTTTTATTATTGTGAAATTTTTTTTTTAAGGATTAGACTGACATTTCTGAAGAGTCTTGTATGGGCTAGAAAGGCTGTCACTAAGCATCCGTGCTTTTTTGGCAAAAGAAATTAGCTTTCCTTGAGCTCCATACTGTGCTGCTGGTACACAAATTAGCAAATATAGCTAGACTCCAGTGCAAGTCATTTTTCCTACAAGTTATTTCCTGCAAAGTTAACAACTTTTTTTTAGAAATTATCAGAAACTCTTGGGCATAAAAGCTTGCGAGCATCAATTGAGGGACACAGTCAGCTTGTGCACAGAGGAACATTGGCCCTTTGGAAAGTCCTCTTATGAAATCCTTTGGAGGCTCCTGGATAAGCACAGGTAGGCATCTGAATGGGCTACAGTCACTTCTTTCATAAAAGATGCAGGAGACAGAAATGTAAATGAGCCCAGCAGATTACACGCCTAATTGATCACAGAAGTGTGGTGAAGCCCTTCTTTGCTCCATCTATTTGTCTTCAAAATTATTGTAACAATCTCATTCTGTGCAATGCATGAATTGTCAAAAATAGAAGTTGCTTATGTTATTTACTATCATTGTACCCAATGACTATTCCCTCTACCAGTTCAAAATTATTTGCCCCTCCATGGTGTATGCGTGCTCTACAGGACTACAAACTTTAAACCAAACACCTCTGATACAGCACTGAATGTAACTGAGAAGCACAACAATCTGGCCCACTTGGGACTTTGGTCTCCCTGAGCAGAGATCCTTGATCTCCTTTGATCTCACTTCCAGGAGCTAAGCAAACATGTTCCACAGCACTGCAGTCAGTGCAGACAGAACCTTAGACAAAGAGTCGTCATGTAGCCAGAAATGAAAGAATCCTGTCCTGAAGAAGCTGACTTGCATCTTTTTGCTGCGCTTCATGGCATGTTATTTAGCTTCTGTGGTTTTAGGGTCCATTCCGAGGAGACTTGGGACTTCAATTCTTGGAGTCACGCAATGCAGAGAATGAATGCTGTTAGTCATCAAGTGCTATTTGCTATCTCACAGTCTATGTTATCAAACTGTAATTCTAAATAGACCCTGAAAAATACTGATGATTTGAGTACACTGATTTATTCTTAGAGTTATTATAATTTAATTTTCTGAAGAGTCTCAGCTCTTCTGATACACTCCTGTATCATGTTGTTCCTCCTTTCTATTGCCTTTTTTATGAAGAACTGGAGTGTAGAAAATAATAATGGTGATCAAAAGGGACTCAAAGTCTACTTGAGTGAAAACAGAGACCAGGGACAGTTTCCAAAGCAGGAAATAAACCTCAGATGCTACTTAAGGTCTGGAGCAGGAGAAACAAGTCAAGGGAACTGCGTGACATTAGACAAAAGAGTGGATTAAGACAGAATAAGTGGAAGAAAATGACAGAAGAAATGCTAATGAGTACACAGAAATTTTAGAGCACTACGGACAGGGCTGATAGGTTTAAAGGGCATATGGTAACAGACAGGGAGCCAAAGGGAAGAATAAAAATGTCCATTATATTGGTTGTAAGAAAGAAGAAAATTGACATGGGGGTAAATTCAGAATGTTTTTAGGAGTACACTTGAGTGTAAGTACCTAAATAGCTTCTCAGAAATCAAGCAGATGACTTGAAGATAGTGAAAGCCATGTGTGCACCCATGTACCTTACTGAACTGGAGCTTTTAGCAATAGGATTTACACAGATTTGAGTGAGGGTGGAGTTGGGCAAGAAAAGGTTATGATAAGCAAGATACATGGCCAGCAAACAGAAAAAGGCTAATACAGACTGAGTGCTAAAGGTAACATATTTCGCTTTGTTTGAGAGCTTCCTACCAACTTTTGTTCCACACCCTCTGTATTACTTTCACATCAGACTGACAACACTCAACATTAACCTAAAGCTCCAGTTTTTCAAAGTTCCATCTCTGAGGAAGTGCAGTGTTGTACCTGAAATACACAACTCTTTCACTCATCAAGTTTACTTGAAAGACTCTTGAACAGGGAGATGTCTTTTGGCTCTGGTAAGTCTGTGGGTGCAGTACAATATTCAAGTGTACGGTCCAAGCTCAGAACTTGGTAGAGCTGTAGTTCTAGGTCTTTTTTATTTTTTCCAGTTGAAATGGCATCCTACAGACAGCAAGCAAACTCATTTTAAATTCTGCAGTTCCCTTTTCACAGCATATGATGAATATCTCTCTTCTCCCACCCTTCCAGTTTTGTCCTGCTATAATCACTGTATTTGCTGTGCACCAAGCATGTAGCTGGTGGTTCACATACAGAAGTAGAGTGTGCCTAAAGACAAAAGCTTTAAGTCCTGACACAAATGCTTGCCTCCACTCCCCTGAGATGTATGTCAGTGGTGGATCTACAGAGACTGTACACTACTGAAATTAACCACTTAAATAAGAGTTTGAGGGATCAGAACACAGGCCAAGACCTAGAATTGGGACAGACGCTATAGTGATATCTTGAGGTTGTGGAGTAAGTTGTATGTTTTTGAGTACCTTGTGTCATAATTCATCAATTATTAAGGTAATGATAATACTAGTTCCAAACTTTGCTATTGGCTTCCTGTTGTCTCTGTAACTTGTTGGTTCTCATGGTGACACTACTTTGCTTTTTCTGTCTCCCTTTCCTTCTTTATACATCAATCTGTGCCTGTGAGAGCAGTGAGAGTTCAGGAAAGGTGGTTTATAGCAATGCTGATGAAGTGTGATGCTTGAGATGATGTTAAAAGATGTGACTTCTATTGCCATGGAGCCCTTTCCTTCCCAAGAGACCCTCCTATTAGCTTGGTAGATGCTGGTAGGTGTTTGATGTAACTACAACCGTGGTTATTGAATAACTCTCTTTTTTTTAAAATTCTTTTAAAACTGTTACCTTGCTCATGAAGCAGATAGATTGGCAAAGAGATGCTATTGCTAGGTGAAACTTTAGTTCCCTGAGATTCCAGCTATACCCGAGGCACAATAAAATCTATGGAAAATATTGATTGACTTCAATAAGGCCAGATCTTTACTATCAGTATCCAATTTTTACTGTAGCTATGGTCCTCCTCACAAATGAACTTCCTCTGTGGAACAGGCTTTTTGAAAAGCTTTCAGACAAGCCTTTCCATCACCAGAGTGGCCACGGATCAAAAGCTTGTACTGCTCTGGCCATGTCATAGATTTACACAGCAATATAATAAGAGAGCTGTGTTCTGCATCTGGAAATTCAACTGATAGACTCAATCAGATGATGCTGAGCTCTGTCGTTAAAGAAAATGCCAGACCTTCCCCAAGCCCCAGGAAGGCAAATTAATAAAAAGGCCAGAGCTGGTCAAAAATCGTAGATTTTTTTTTT
>VYZX01004459.1:5773-31684 GCA_013401335.1 Brachypteracias leptosomus | reverse complement strand
AAAAAAAAAAAGAGAACAAACAGGCTAAATATATCCCATACCAAAGGTTACAGAGTTGTCATTAATGAGAAATCATATTAATCCCTCAGGTATTGTTGGCTCCCATACTTAGATTTCCCATTTGCACATGCAGTAACAGCACTAATGGAATTCATCCTAACTGATGCAGAACACTGGTAAAAAAGTACCTGTCCGCAGCTGGCACCACAGATAGATCCAGCAATATTTGTGGAGGAAAAGCAGAGCTGACTCATGAGGGCACAAGTGGACACTGCTCAACGTTCTGCAGGGGGGGAACAGTTATTACAGTTACTCGTTGCTAGCAGCCCTGACGCACAAGCCCCCATTCACAAATCTAAAGCTGCTATACAAAGACAACGTGATGCCTGTCAGAAGGATGGGTAATTGAAAATCCTTGCTTCTGCAAAGTGCCTGTGGGCATCTAATGCAAGTCTTCAGATGGTAATGAGGAGAGGAAACAAAGTGGGAGGGCTACTGCACGTGTGAAAACTTGCACCTGAAATAGTTGAAAATTGGCTTGGGTGGGCATGTAACCAAGCTGAAATCAGCTCTAGGGTGCTCAGCTTCATCTTCAGCAGCAAAGTCACCACCCAATTCCAGGCCTATGCATGTCGTCTAGAGGACCATCTACAAGTGGGCAGAACTGCTAACTGGTTTTGCAGAAAAAGTTACATCTGATTGAGATTATTTCCTTTTTAAGCAAACTGAAAACAGGGAACAGGTGGTTTTTCCAGGAAGAGTTGGTTTCAGTAATTTTTGAACCTGAAGCTAACTCCTAGGACTGTGCCTTGGGAATTTTCTGCTTCCTGACTCATAAGGAATTTTAATTCACTGATTTGAGCCAATAATATGGAAAAATAATTTTGAATTATCAAAACTACTGAAATCATATATTTTAATCATCCAAACCATGCTATTTTAGTTTATTGGTTTGTGAGCATTCCTGAGATGTGTTGTTGTTTCAGGGAGGGATTTTTTTGTTACTTAAGTTTTCTAACTACCATTCAGGTGAGGAAAATGCTTTCATATATAGCTGAACATGGCTCTGGAGTATACAGAAACAATGGATGCATTCATTAGTTAAATCATCAATTTGGGGGATTTTTTATGTAGTCAGGATATGTTTCTTTGGTTAACATTACTAGAAGATATTGTCAGATGTGTTGTAAGACTCAGGATGATTTAAGAGAAGAAGGCTGATGTCATGCTTACCTCATAGCAGTTTTGCTGTTGAGTGTATAATGATAAATATGGGATAAAAACTTTTTCTGCTGCAGGTATTCTAGGCAATATTAGACATCTGTTTTCCCTGATTTCCAGAGAAATCAAATATCCACAATTTCTTCTTCATTTCAAGCCAGGCTACAAGAATCTGGACTTTCTTAACCTCTGTATACTTCATTTAGTTGTTTTAGTACAGTACAACTCACCCAAATCCCAGAAAAGCAAGAAGACTTAGATAACAAATCTTCCTAAAGTGGCTGATTTTTTAGGATCCTGCATCACTGTGAAACAAAATGGTCTGATATAGGGCAGTTCTGCTTTAGCTTCTGCTGACGAATAATTTCTTCACACAGATTCTTCATAGTTAGCAAAATGCAGCTTGTTAGCTTTGGGCTGAACAAGCAATCCTGAAGAGTTGTCTGTCTCCTTGACCGCAGAGAGCTTTCTCCTATACAGCAGTGACATCATGCTTTTGAAGATCTCGGAGTCTATTTTGATACCAAGTATGTGGTGTTGTTTCGGGAGGCAAAGGCACTCAGTAGATGTCTGTTGTCTGCAATGATAGAAAAGCCTGGGGGTTCCAGGTTTCTTGATCTTAGTGCTATTTATATTCTAGTAAACAAATATTTCATTGCTGATGTGTGGGTTTTCAGCTGTCACAGTAGTATCTGAGGATATTAGTCAGTTTTTAGCTGCTTTGAGTCTGTTGTCTGCCATTCTTGTTCTATATACCATCACCTCACTCTTCCCCTATTGCAGCTTCTCAATTTTACTACATAAACACAGCTTCTATCATATTGTTTATCCATGCATGGAGCAAGAAAATAATCTGACTGCACCATTCTGGACCTCTTGACATTTAGAGAGAGTTGGGATTTAGCCAGACCATATAAGGAATTGCACTATTCAAGATGCGAAGTGATTAAGACATGAACAAGGATTTCAGCAGAAGCAAGGTCAAGGTAAAGATAAACTCAAGTTGAATTTCAGGGGTGGGAATAAGGAAAGTGGGAAAGGTAGTTTGGTGCTATGAAAGAGCAGTTTATTGGTTTCAATTTTGCACTGCTGGGATAGAAATATAAAGGCCTTTAATACACTTTAATTATGCCATGCTAGTGAGAGCACAGAGATGCCAAACACTTAGTGACACATTGCTGTAGTTTCCTTTGCCTCTCTTTAATTTCTCTACTTCTCTGTCCTCCCAGTGCTTTTCCCTATATTCTTTTACTAGATGCTTGATTTGAATATTTTATATATACAAATCTTTTTGTTGTAGCTGGCTTTTACAATTTTCATTTACTTCTCAGGAATTCAAGAACTCTTCTGGTGTCGAAGAAGTCACCACAGCTCTTATACAAGATGTCTGGTACCAGAGAGAAACAACACTTCCATGGAAATAATGTGCAGTTTTCAGGTCAGGTTTGTTTTGCTTTTCCCATTATCTGTCCTCCCACAGTGGCTCTTTCATATGCTGGATAGCTTGTAGGTATTACATCTTCTGGTGGAAAAACTCTGGTCCCAGCCATTGGGAGAACCCCAAGCCCCTCCAATGTACTCATGCTATGCAGAGAAAAGAGAAATGGCAAGGAGGGAAGGGTGAAGTGCAGATCTTTGGAAGGGGGTATCAAGGTTGATGGACCTTTCATAGTTTGGCACTGCCAGCTTTAGCAAGATTTTTTTTTTGGGGGGGGGAGGGTGGTCAAAAAACTCAGTGCCATGCTTTTTGATGCTTTCAATGTGCACATGTAGATATTAGCCAAATTATTTGGCTTTTAATACTAGAGAAACCTAAACAGCTATATAATTAAATAGATACCCTACCACTGATGTTTGCCAAATGTTTTCATTCCATCTGTTTCATCATAAGGTTCTGCTTTTTCCAGTTCCCTCCTCCCACTTTTGATGGCACACTGTCTTCTACTGAGCATTTCTGCCTAACACTTTCTTATCTAGAGATGAGCTGTACTTCTGATAATGAAAGAGGTTAAAATAAACCAACATTTTACTGGATAAGTATGCATCATTTCATAATGCAATACAAAGAATGAACGGAAGGATGGAAGTAAATGCAATTAGGGAAAATCAAAATGCTGTCTGAAATCCTGTCAATTCCTTGAAACAATTTGGGAGAAAAATTTTGGTTAAAATATCCTGGCCTTGTCAAAACATCTCTTTTGATGTATTTGAGTATACAGTCTTTTCACTTTCTTCTTTCCAAACTTTTATATTTTTGAAGTCTTTAAACATTGTCTAGGTACTGTAGCATGATGTACAAATGAAAAGTTAATGCTTAATGAAACATCTTAACTAACAGAAAGTAAAACTTACCTTTTTTTTTTAATTTTAGTGCCCCAAATCTTGAAAATATTTGGGCATTTTGCTCTTGATTGAAGTTTTAAGACCCCTCATAATATGAGGCCTCTAAAACCTCTGCAAAATTATTTTTTCCATTTCTTTGTGGGTTTTATTTGCTCTGGGCATCTGCATCAAGAGGAAAAGAAATTTTGAGTCCAGGTTCTTGATCTCATATCCTCCTTCAGGTTAAACATCCTCACTGATTACCACTGCTCCATTTAAACAGGAAGGAGACAACCTCTTCAGAAGCTGAATGCCATTTAGGGCTCTTAGGGTGGATGCAGTCACTGCGTTGATGAGAGGCAGCACAGGCAACATCAAGTTACCCTTTCACATGTTATTGAGAGTGCGCTGTCCCAAGTCTTGTTAATGGTGGAAGAAAGGTACTTCCCACTCAACTCCCTCCCCCACTGTAAATTGCTAGCACAGCTTTAAGTCAACAACCTTAAATGCTATCAGGAAGCTGGTTGGTGGCCAGCATAGATCTCGGTGAGATAAACTGTTTCGCAAACCTGTCATGCTGCAACAATTTCAGTTTCTGACTGGATAGGCTACTTTAAATTAGAGAGGATGAAGGTATACGCAATGGTAATGTAGTTCATGCTTGAGAGAAGAGCTTACACCACAGAGTTAAGAACAGGAAATTTTAAGACTAGGAATGGTTACAAAGATGTTGTTCAGATATCCTTTACTCCCTCCCAGTTTTCCACTAGCTTAAAAACTAACCAGGCAGTCAGGCTACCAACACAAATAGCAAAGGGCTCATCTTTATTTACAAAGACCAAGCCATACTTCTCATTGCCTTCCATAACATCTATCTCTTCCTCACCTACGTGAAATTCAGCCAGTGAGCTGTTATGCATGTGCAATCCTCTTCTGGGTAAAGTATTCCACTCCTTCAATCAGAACAGAAATGAAACTGGACACAAGAAGTGATTCAAGAAACTGAATTTCCCTGTTTCCTATTAGATATCAACCATGGGGCAGGTATTTTTATACATCTGTGAGAATTCCCACAAAGAAAATGAGTCATTGCTCCAAATAGTACCTTAGTGACATTCACCAGAATGTCTGGTGAACAGGCCTTCTCATTTTCATTATATTTTGCCAAGAAATAGACAGATTATTTTACTATTGCAGTCATATCCCACCTTGAATGTAAATGCCACCTGCTCTTTACATATAACCCACTAGGGTTTACCTGCTGCCTTAGTCAATAGCAACAGCCAACATTTGGTATCACTCCATCTTCTCTGTCATATAAAAAGGTCACTCCAATTCTGATTTTTTTTTGTTCATTTATAGCACCAGATGATACTGATAATTCTCTTTGGGGAGTTTTTTAAGGGGATGACCTTAACAAAAATAAAGTAGCTGGATATGGGCTTTTTTAACATTGTATTTCTTTCCAAAACCATAAAAATTATCAGTTCCAAATTGTAATGTTTTGTCCATGGGTTTTCCATAAATCATTTAAGTTTGTTCTCAAACTTTACATTTTGTCTTAAGCCTCTCATGGAAGAGGTGATAGAGGTAGTGGACTTTCAAAAACTTAAACGCTTTCCACCACCATCTCACACATTTGCATCTCCAATTCAGAAGGTGTGCTAGATAAATGCGAGCAGAAGAGCAGTCACAGAATCACAGGATGTTAGGGTTGGAAAGGACCTCAAAAGATCATCTAGTCCAAACCCCCTGTCAGAGCAGGACCACCTAGAGCAGGTGTTTTGCTAGCTCACTCTCTCCTTGTTCAAACCATCCTGCTGACTACACCAATTTTGTGCTGCTAGCCCTCTTCTTCCTCAGACCAACACCAAACTCAGCAACATTCCCTCCCTTCATCTTTTATTCTTCATCTGTTTGCTCTTCTCTATCTCAGAGCAGTCAAGGGGGAACCCACCACTGAGAGAGAGCTCAGCAAGCTGCCACCAACAGGAACTCTCTTCCTCAGGAACCCTCTCCAAACTGATCAGCTCCTTGTTACTTCTTCTCTCCAACTGATTCAGTTCCTGGTTAATATATCTCTAGCCTCACCCACCACCCCAACCACAATCACCTGGGGGAAGGCAAGGCCTCACACAAGTGGGCCAGGTTCTACTCTCTGGGGCCTGAAACCACTTGGGGAACAAAACATGTTGCTGGGTTGTGACTCATCCATAGGTCAGTTCCACTTGGGGCCCACAATCCAGGCCCCAGCACTTCAGCAGGTCACACAGGAATGCAACCAGGTGGGTTTTAAATGTCTCCAGAAAAGGGGACTCCACAACCCTCCTGCACAGCCTGTTCCAGTGCTCCGCCACCCTCACAGTGAAAAAGTTTTTCCTTATATTTTGTGGAACATCTTATGCTCTGGCTTGCACCCATTGCCCCTTGTCCTGTCATTGGCCATCACTGAGAAGAGCCTGGATCCATCATCATGACACTCGTCCTTTACATATTTATAAACATTAATGATGTCCTATTGATGTGCTTGAAGTTAGACATGTCTTGAAACAGAGCACTTCAGATTCATTCCTGTTTGACATTTCTTTGAAACTTTCAAATTTGCTATAGTAAATTTCTGGCTTTCTAATGATTAAAGTATGCACTAATAATTATGCAAATATGATTTGCCCAGAAGGCCAATCGCATCCTGGGCTGCATCAAAAGAACTGTGGTCAGCAGATCAAGAGAGGTGATTCTGCCCCTCTACTCTGCCCTGGTGAGACCTCACCTGGAGTACTGCGGCCAGTTCTGGAGTCCCCAGCACAAGAAGGATGTGGACATATTGGAGCATGTCCAGAGGAGGGCCACCAAAATGATCAGGGGAATGGAGCATCTCTCATATGAAGACAGACTGAGAGAGTTGGGGCTATTCAGCCTGGAGAAGAGAAGGCTCCGAGGGGACCTTATAGTGACCTACCAGTATCTGAAGGGGGCCTACATAAAGGCAGGAGAAGGTCTATTCAAAAGGGTTTTTAACGATAGGACCAGGAGTAATGATTTTAAGCTAGGTAAGGCTAGATTTAGATTGGATATTAGAAAAAAGTTCTTTAACATGAGGGTGACAGATCAGTGGAATGGGCTGCCCAGAGAGGTGGTGGAGGCCCCATCCCCGGAGTTATTCAAGGTCAGGCTTGATGGGGCTCTGAGCAGCCTGACCTAGGTAGAGAGGTCCCTACTTGTGTAGGGAAGTTGGACAAGATGACCTCTAGAGGTCCCTTCCAGCTTAAAACATTCTATGATTCTATGATTCAGTAAATAAATTGACTGTATTGATGTAAGCAGATGTTATGAAAGTTAAGATACATAGGAACTGAAAACAAACCTAAAAAGACAGTTTACTCTCTGTTATACAATGAAAAATGTCTAGTTATTCATTGTTCATTGACCAATATTTTTATAGCAAATGAGGCATGAAGAAATTGTGAGCCAGAACAGGTCTGGGGAAAAAAAGTCAAAGAATCCCACACTAGATGTGACATTGTGAAATACCGTAGCTTTTTGAGCTCCACATGTATGTTTATCTGACTACTGTTTGTATAACTCAAGACATCAAAGCATATAAGGTTGATATGCACAGCAGAGGTAGCTTTTCTGAGATGTTTTACATCTTGATGCACAGGCAATCTAAATATTAATATTCATCATGTTCTAATTTCCTTATTCCCATGCCAAGCTCAGAACCACTTAGAATTAAGACTCTTCTATTTTGGTGCTATTACATATGGTTTTGTCTGTTTTCACTTCAGCTTGTACAGTTCCACCTAAATAAGCAACTGCACGTGATTGCTTTCCAGCTTCAAACTGTGATGTGTGGAGAAAATAAAGTTCCCAACGAGTTTCTGGTAAAAGATGACATCTGCATGTCCATTTTAACATATGATTGGAAACTTATGACCCAAAAATTCCAGTCTTGCTATTAGATCTGTGTAGTTCCTGTTGCCTTTTTTTTCTGTATCTTTATAAAACATTCTATAAGTCATCCTGACCCTTTGGAGTGAGTTATTATTGTCTTCAACATACCCCAGTTTCTGTTTGCAGTGTTTATGTAGATTCTTTCTTATTTTTTGGTTATTCAGCATCTTGGCTTCCAGAGGTACATAAATTCTTATCTTTCCATGTAGAATCTGTGGAACAGAATTTGTTGTAGGGAATGAGAAAATCAAATTTAATAATCATGGAGAGATTCAAAGTATTTCCATAACTCATTATGCTTCTCCAAAGGATTTCACCAATGAAGGGGGCTGAAGCTCCACCTGGACAGAGAGCATTAAAATCATATCATTATAAAATGACATAATTCAAAGAAGTATTATAAAGCAGCAATAGTAGTGTTAGAATTGCAACAAAACTGCCAAAGTCTGAATGAGCCTAGGGTCTGGATCTGAAGACCTTAGAAACCACAGTATTCTGGTGAAGTTTGCAAGGCCATGAACAGAACTCTTCTGCCTAAAATCTCTCAGGACTTCAGACTCAGGAATCCTTGCTCTTGAGTTGTTTTTTGATGGATGGTGCAGAGACCTGTTTCAAATGCCTTCAAAATGGCGTATTTTACTGGAGTCTGTGGCACAGGTTGGCTAACATGTTTTATACGGATGAAAAAAATCCCTATCCATGTAGATAAAAAATTTCTGAAAACTTCTTAATGATAGCAAAATGAATCTTCTATGTCTGTTGTGAGCACAACTTCATATACTGGTACTCACACTTTTCTTTTTTACTTTTTTTTCGTAATTAATGTTCCAAATCTAAAACAATAAAGAGAAAAGTAATTTTGCTGCTGAATTCAAACACAACCGGCTGTTATCTAGAGGCTAAATTCTTTTCCTGCTTAACATAAGAACATAATAAGAACATAAGAACATAATAAGAACATAAGAGGCATACTGGTTCAGAACAAAGGTCAGTGTAGTCCAATATCCTGGCTCCAACAATAGATGTAAGTAGGTATGCAGAGAAGAGAACTGGCCTCACGTATCTCATGCCTCCCCCTAAGTATTCTCCCAGCTCTCAGCTACTCGTGGCTGAAGAATTGCCTGAAATGGGTGTAGTTCTGAAGTATTTAAAAACTTTCTATAAATTTCTGTTCTTTGGTCTTGCCCAGTTTCCCCTTGAGGCTGTGTAAACTTAGAGTATCTACTAACTGATTCTGAATGGGTACCTGGATTTTGTGGCAAAAAGTAATTAATGTCATTAGGGATTTAAGGATACTACTTTCTCTGTATCTTAATTAATATGCAATAGTTCTAGAACAAATCTGGTGATTTACAGGTATATGATGAGAAGTGGGGATATATTCAAAGTATTACCATATTTCCTTTAAAATATCTATGCAGGCATTGGGATCTGAGACAAAAAAAAAGAGTGGGGTTTTGACTAGGTAGGACACTAATACACTATTGATAAAAGACTAGCCTGTGGGCTGAATGAGGAGATACTCAAACTGTTCAGGCAGGGTGCTAGAGGCAAAGAAATAGGTGATTATCTTTGGATTATGCAGTTCTGAATAACAAGAGAATAACTGACAGAAGCCCATGGACGTTTCTTAACCTTGCCAAGGAGTAGGTGGACATGAAATGATACACCCGTTCAGTGGCAAGTTCCAGTTAGATTGCTCTCAGACCAGATTACAATAGATTATTGTACCTGTCTTCCTCAATTCTTCATATATTTCCTTTTCCTTTCTTTTCAAGTGAAATGTATCCATTGTTTATAATGACATAGATTAACTTTTTGATATCATGCCACTCATTAACATTTTCCCATATTTGGTGAATGTGCAAATCTTTTGAGGTCCCTTCCAATCCCTAACATTCTGTGATTCAGTGATTCTGTGAAATATGCCTAACCATAAGTGCTTACAAACAACAAAGACACTTGAATATTCTCATGACAGGTCTTGTATGTCTTCATGGCTAGGCAGAGCAAATCCTTTATTTTCTGTGCCTACTCTAACCAACGGTATCTCCTGCTGTTCTGAATCACTAGGTTCAAATCATTGGCTTCCAAGAATCCTGTAGATGGAAATGTTGAAGACAGAAAAACTCTAACGTGTCATTTTGGACAGCCTCCTGCCAGGACATGATTATTCCCTCCTGAGCTATGTTAGTGCTTGATGAACAGCAACACTATCCACAAAAGAGGCAAAGTTGTCCACAAACATAGATGAGCAGAAAGAAGATACTGGTGAATGTGGTCAACATGCACCTTCATTTGTAACCTGTGCTTTTATTCAATGCTGTCCTTAATTTTATTCCTTGGATTGGAAAGACAGGAAAAGGAAGGCTTGTTTGAAAAGCTCCAGGAGAAACCAAACTACTGAATTTATGAATTTCACTGTGTTTGAGAAGTGAAAAGTACTCTAAGGTAACTGCAAACAAATGCTTCTCAGACATCTGCACATTTTATCTAACATGTTGTGGTTTTTCTTGTATGAGTGTATGTGTGGATTTTGTAGGGTGGGAGATGGTCTATTACCTATTAGTAGGTTTGGTGTGTCCCTCAATGGGTGTCTCATTTGATCAACAGATTGCTCCTGGTTCCTGATAACTTACGAATCCACACTGATATCATCTGATCATACAGCTGGCAATTTTTTCAATGAGAGGTTTTAATAAGATTGTTTCAGTGAGGATGAGGTCTAAAATCTTAATTTCTGGGGGCAGCAGGGTCATTCTTTGGAGTAATGGTTGTTTGTTACTTTGTTACTCAAAGTGTCAAACATGCTCAAGAAATTTTTGAACCAACCTGTAAGAGGGTGCTAGGCCCCCTCTGTAGTTGGTAAAATCTTCTGATGGGGTGAGACCCACATGAGGGAAGGGGGTTGTTAGTGCTAGTCTTTAGTGTTCGCTTTTAATGAAATTTTCCAAGCTTTTAGTATCAACACTCTCAATCTGCAAGTCCTTTAGAGTCCTTAATGGTTTCTGCCTATTCCCACAGCAGTAGCTATGAATGTTTTTATCTAATCTACTTGGTGAAGAAGCTGTATTCAATTTTATCTCATGATTAGATCTCTGCAATGCACCTACATCCAGTTACATGACGAGACCAGAGCCAAACTTCAGCTGTGGTTTATTTGTGAATGGGTGTTTTATGAGCAGCCTGCAATGTCTCCACTGTACTACTTGAAAAGAGTTTTTTACTGGGGTTTTCTCCTTAAATAACTATGATCCTTGCTACAGAAACCATTTCCCTTTTTCTGTGATTCTGTGTTAGTGAAGATGAGCTCATGTGCCTTGAGGGATCAGGAATGTGTCAACCTTGACTCTAATAGATACCTCCTTGGCTGATAGAGCTATGCATCTTATAGTCTCAGCAGAGCTGAGCTGCAAGCTCTCAGGTAACACTGTAAAGCTCAAATTTACCCAAGCTTTGGGGAAGAGGGAAAAGGTGCCAATAAAGTATGATGACAACAAGGTATTTTTATATTTTGAACTGTGAGGATTTGAGACTATCTTTGCTCTGATAGTAATCAGTGATGACTGAACATGAGTCTAGATAGGTGTATTTTTATATTCTGAAGTAATGAGAGACACTCTCTGCCCAACCACAAATTCTTCTCGAAAGCCAGTTTCTCCATTTTACTTATACCTGACGTACTTGGGTTTATACTTTCAAGTATGTAAATAAACTATTCTCAAAGAAAAACAAAACATATGTGTGTAAGAGATGGTATTTTCTGTTTCTAGCTAGCAAGATTTTGTAGTTCTCCAATTCCAGTTTCATACGTACTTATTGTAGTAGGTAATATATAAGACTGAGTGGTCTACTTTCCACATCATTTCTGTGTTCCTTTTGCTGCTTCCCTGGCAAAGCATGACAGAGATATGTGATGCATATCCTCTAAGGGCTTGTGGCCAAGGAAAAGTTGTTTCTCTGTTAAAAAACTTCTCCCTCTGTGGCAGTCTCAGAAGGAATCAGATTTTTTATGGTTGGTTAAACAGCTACAAGTCTCACGTTAAAGATATCAGCCCTTTAATTTAGGAAAATGTCTCATTTCATGACATTCTGCTTCCTGCTCCAAAATTGAACTTAGATATGAATGGGACTTAAGTACTCGGTGTCCAGAAATTTAGTACTTTCCTCAGCTGGAGCCCAGGTGGGGTGGAATAGCAGGATGGATGGGGCAAAGGTTTAATGTTCTGGTGGCTTGAGAGCTGTGTAGAGAGGACAGCCTAGATAATTTTACAGGAGCTTCAAAAGAACCTACAGAGCCTACTGCTTTCAGTGGCAGAAGTCTCCACTCATTCAGCAGTAGCAGGCTCAGGCCCAGTGTTTGTAAAATGTAGGTTCATTATCCCCAGGTTTCTTACACAAATATAATTACTGTAGTATTTTATATGACTTTTCTCTGAACTATTCTTCTTATTTGTTGAGCAGAATTGCCCATTTTTCTCCCTAATGCATTTATACAAAGTACCTTTTCTTTTTCTTGTCTTTTTAGGCAGGATTTTCTGTCAGCATGTTTTATTTGGGAAGTAGCATGTGATACTGGTGGATCTTCCCCTTTCTTTTTCTGATGGAAAACACCAGCAGCATGGAACAGCCTTGGAAAAGCCAAGTAAGAGCCGATGTGCTGTGGTAGTAAATATATACTAGTGTACACCAAGCAGCATAAATATGTAATATTTTACAATATATGTACTTACATATCCTACCTTTTTTTTTTTTCTTGCAGAGCAGACATTTAAAATACGCACATCAAGTTACATATATCTGGTATAGTGGCAGCAGATTCTACTCTGCTAATAATAATACTGAATATGTAAATCCCCCCACTTTTTATAACCAGTGCTTTAGGTTGCATTTACTGTAAACAAAGATGTATTTTGGGGGGCAGTTGGTTTGAATTTATTGTTTATGTAAATCTCTCAGAATGTGACATAGCCAGATAGCTTCCTATGTTGTGCTGATCCACATTTTAGGCCAGCAGCCAAAGTATTTTATCTTTTACTTCATTATAGTGATCTTCCAATTAGCTGTGGTCTGTAATACCCTGATTTTGGTGGCAGTGGTTTGGGGAGGATTGTTTGATAGTTCTGCTCGAGAGGCAAAATGAGGGGCCTTATTATAGAAAGTGCAGAGGTTGTGCAGTAGCTGAGTTCTGTTGCAAAGTTTGCCGATAAGGGAAAACTGGCCCTTGAGCATCCATTCTATTCTGTATATTAACACTTCTAATCTGCACTGCTGATAAAACTGCAAGCCATTTGCCTTTGGAGGAATTAGTTCTGCCTCACTTGTGTAACCAGGCGATGGTGATTAACCTTTAAACTGTCCAATATTCTCAGCAGACTCCTGCTCCAGATTAGAAACTATTTAGTTATGACCAACTAAATTAACAACATTCCCTCCTCTGAAGAATAAGATTTGGAAGGTATGCATTTTAAGGTGGAATGTGGATAATGTCCTTATTCATTCACCACTTCTGCTACATAAACTGTATTTGTTATTTAAGAAGAAAAATAAGGAAGAGAGGGAGATTAATTTCAGAGTGGAACAGTCTACAGTTACTTGTGTACAAGAGGCGATTTGGTTGAATTTGGCTTGGGTTGCTGCTTTAGATGGCTGAGACCCATTTCTGACTTTTCATTCTTACATAAAACTTATGGTGCAGGGGATAAAACAGGCAGGGTGGTGTTCTGGTATGGGCAGCAGTATAGGAAAAAGATTTCCTTCCATTTAAAGGAAAGGCAATTATCTCAGTTCTTCAGGAGAGTAATTTTTGGAAGTTTACTATAACCTTCCTGTCACAATCAGGCAAAACAAAAGGTTTTGTACGTGGTGGTTTCAGACCGACATATCCAATGGACTTTAGCTGCTGTGATAACTTAGTACTGTACCATTGTATCTACATATTTTAAATGTGTAATTTATCAATTGAAACATACCCTTCAATACACGTGACGTAAAAGAAAAGAGCAAGGGCAATTATGTAATAGTATAGTGTTTGTCTGACATGCCTTAAATCCCCATATTGTTATTCCTCACTGAATAACAAATACAGAATCCCTGTTAGCAATGTTTTCCATTTTACCAGTTTTATATTAGCTGCCTCCTTAAAAATTGCTAATCTAGATACTACATTAGTAGGATGTCAGTCAAACTGCAATCCACAGTGAAGCCTTCTTCATATACCAATTTAAATCATTCATGGTCCTTTCTTTGGCATTATTCAAAAGATCATAATAATTTTCTTGTGCCCACAGCACAAAAAAATCAATTATTTCCCCACAAAGACTTGAAAGTACTTAGCGAGTGCTGTAAGAAAAGCTGAGGGTTATATCAAATTGAAATTGCACTCATTACACACAACACAATTAGTTGCCACTAGTCTGGCCGGTGCTTTAATTCTGAATGGCATATCTTTATTATTACAGAAACAAGCATGCAAATGGCATTGTTCAGGATTTGCAGAAATCAATAGGATATAGTGCTGTGTGTTTGGTGGCCACTGTCACTCAGTCTGCTGTGGATTTGAGATAATGTGTGTATTTGAATTAATGAAGGGAACGTGAGACATCATAAGTGACACCCAAATAAAAGAAATGGGTACATGATATTTGTAATTATTCTACTTGTGTTTTTGTTGTAAATACTTGTGCTTTTTGTTTTTTAATCAAAGGATTAATTGCATTTTAATAAGGCATTATGATTTTCAGAGCTTTAGTTAATTAAAACTTGTAGTATATAATTATGAAGTGATGCTGAGATTTGTCTAAAGATCACCCATACATTTAGAATATGTATATTTTCCCTTGTTAAGCAGTTGTTACATTTTGGGGGGGGGATGAATTATATTAAATGTTTGAAAGATGATGGCAGTTCCAAATGGATTTCTATAAATGGCAGCTACAAATGTAGATTATGTTGTTGGGCAAATTAAAGTGGAGGAACTGCTGGGGTTGGAAACACTTTTTGGCTGTGATGCTGGAACATTCATTTGCACGAATGTTAGCTTTCAGCCACAGGATTAAGAACAGATGTATTTCTTCAATATATCATATCAGTCCGCCCATTAGGTCCCAGTGAAATTGCTGCAGTTTGAAATTCTGTGTACAGACCATAAATACTCACTAGTGGTGCATGGTAAAGATTATTTTCCAAGTGACAAAAGGGTTTTAAAAGGAGGGAGAAAGTAGGTGTATGTGTGTGTGTGCGTACAGACAGGTCTATATATCAACTTGTTTCCCTAATAGAGATGAATATTCCTGGTACAAAGCTTTAATCACTCACAATCTAACCTGTGACATATACATACATATATATATAAAAAAAGACTGCTTCCTGTGGGAGTATATTATGTACGGATTGATAGACTAATTGCTAGATAGATAAAACAGAGTTAGAGTAAAACAGTATTAGAAAGTTAAAATCTTAATGTTACAAATTAAGGTTTCCTTTGGCATATTTTAAAAGAAAATCTCCTCTTAGATGTATTCCATCCCTTTTGTAACTGTATATTGGAAATAAGAATTAATTTTTGTCCTTTCTTTTTTTAATATAAAGAGGCAAAAATAATGCTTTGCTGTTGAATGGTGAGGATTTTTTTTTTATTTCCTGTCAACTATAAGGTGAAATATGTGTTTATGCTGAATAGTCCAGCACAGTCACATATTCCCATCAGATAGCCCCATGAACTAGAAAGGGTTTCTAATGCTTTCTTTTGAAGGAAGGGTCTTAAATTAGACCTCAGCATTTCCTACTTGGAATCTTGGCTTTTGCAATGCACTTACATTTATTTATTACACCCTGGCTCGCAGATAGTTTTTGAGACAAACCCACTCAAGATCTTAAAATGTTCCAAGTGAGGTGGGGAGACAAAGCCTGTAGAGAAAGAAAAAGAAAGAACAAGATTTCTCCAAAATTTACGTTGACTTCAGCACTCAAACCAGGATTTTATTTGGTATCTATAAATGGATTTTAAGCAGGATTTTCCCATGTTTTCTCCCAAAGCTGATTTAAAATCTAATATTGTTAGATTGGTCACAGCCTTCATATTTTACCTGTCAAACCCAAAGCCTGAAAGGTGATTCATTCAAAGCTTGCTAAAATATTTGCTCAGCAGCACAATAGTGTGTGATGGAAAATAAACTCCTCTAGAGCATCTCACCCTATCAGCCATGGCCTGCAGCAGGAAAAGAATGAGGGAAGGTCAGTCAATTATGTGTGGTAATCACCGTAAGCATATTATCTGAGACACAGATGTCTTCCCTGACCCCACACGACATAGCTATTAACCCCACAGTAGTATAAAAATGGGAAGGAGGAGGAGCCGGTCCCCTAGGTAAACCAGACCTTTTCAGTCAGGGCTTGTCCAGCCACTCAGCGAAGTTGCGGTGGCGGCGGCACGGGCGCTGTCGCAGGGAGCTGGCCCCACATGCAGCACGGCCACCGTGCCTCTTCAGGGACCTTTCTATAGACCTAGTCATGTGAGATAAAGAGTTGCATCATCGGAGAAACGAGACTGGCAAATTGACTCGTGAGATATTTCGGGAGTATAAACAGCCCTGGAATGACGGGGCTGCCAGTGTTTTTATGGGAGCAACTTCTGTGTGCCCGAGTACACTCACTTACACAGTTGATGTATTAGGACTCATAAAGTATAATACCACTATCATGCAATTGTCTAATGCTTCTGAAAAACAGAGATGATTTTCTCATTACACTGAGTAATGTGCTGATTACCACATACGGCTCCTTTTGAGTTCAAGTTCCTTCTATATTTACTTCAGAAAAATTACCAGCTGCTTATTCAAGTGAAAGGGATTTTTTTCAGTGTGGTTGTCCAGACACATCAAGTAAGCAAAGCAGATTTTTAAACTGGCTATTTAAACTGTTGAAGTCTCATTTAAAAGTTTGCATCTAAAATTGGGTTGCTGTTTAGGAAACATGCATTAGTAAGAGATGCAGTATCCCTCATCAGTTCTAAGCTTTCTAACACTAAGCATTATCCCTGGGAGTAGGTCTGTTTAAGTCTTGTAACCTTTGGAAAATCTTTTCTTGAGATGATGCTTTGTTACCTTTTGGGAGGCCATTTTGAATTTTTCTATCAAAAAGATGAATAACCATTAAGCAATGTAAGCTGTTGCAGTGCTGCACAACATATAGTGCAAAAGAGTCCACAACCTACCAGATTTGTGTTTTATCTCTCTTTTAAATAACTGATTGTAATGGCATGCTTGTCTTGTGGCATCCTTGTAACTGGGATCAGGCTGGGCCCTGTGAATACCAGAGAGTAAAGGGAATGCTTTGCTCATCAGATTTGTCACAGAATGCAGCAGAGGAAGCCCCAGGTTTCCTTTCCTTCAAAGAGAATTATTAAAAGATATTCTCTTTGATACTGTCTCCTTTCCCAGGGTTAATCACTGTGTGAGTGAACATTTGCATGCATTGCTGAGCTACAGGTTACGGACAAAGAAAGTGGTGCATTGGGCACTGGGATAAGCCTGACTACCAGCCTCCCAAAGAGGGAGAATCTATTAGAGCAAAGGGATTTTGTCATGGTGCATAGAAAGAACAGATTGGCTCTGCCACTATCCTCAGGGATGACCTAAAAATGGATGAAAAGTTTGATGGAAATGACTCACTAGAACAGCCGGACTGAAGGGAGTGTTGCAGGTTCCCATCACAGTCACTGCTGACCAAATTCAGATGGAGTCCAAAGAAGAGGTTTGGGCTATCCTCCCTGTGAATAAATCCCCTTTGGAGTCTCAGCTATGTTGAAAGATACCATTTAGACTTCTTCCTATTATTGTGGTCAGTCTTGAATTTTGGACCTTTTGTATACCCTTATATTAAACTTCCATCCTATTGTCATTTTAACCCTATGTCTAAATGTTGCTAAGTAACCTCCTGTGTCAAATACTTTTTCTGCTGAGAGAGAATCTTGCATCAGTCACCTATTGTCACTGCCAGATTAGATACCGTAATGTGCTCAACATGGGACTGTGCTTTACTTCTATCTGGAAACTGCAGCTGATACAGGATTTGGCAGACTACTTGTTAAGCAGCATCTTTTCCTTGAGCATATTAAAGCAGCCCTGAACAACTTGTACCCTTTGTTTACTGGTCCCTGGGCTGAATGTTGGAGATTTAATGCTTGGGATTTTTTAATATTACCTTTTAGGTCTAAATCCTACCTGTTTGAGTGAGCAACTCTGGTGAAGAACAGATTGCTCCATTTGCAAACAAGTGAAGCTTGTAAGTTAAAACCTTACCTCTGAAAGAAAGTAAGCTTTAGCAAGATGTGGTTTCTATCATGTTTTCTGTGGGGCCAAATAAAAGCCAAATTCTGATGATCACTTGTGTAAGTAGAAATCAGGAGTAATGCTACTAAATAATATGTAATTAGGCTAGAGTGAATAAGAACGGAAATTGGTCCCAATTGATTACATATTTCAGGTCAGTTGAAATAATGGAACAGCCTGTTCTGTCTCAGCTTAATGCAGTGGTTCTGAAGAGTTCATCACCTGCTCTTGGCTCCCTTTCCTATTTCCAGCTGATAAATCATCTTTAATGTGTTTCCTAATATTATTTTTCTATGTAAGCCCTGGTTATAGTTCTATGTGACAGCAATGGAGGGGAGCAGGGGGGAGGGGGCAGCAGGCAATAATTTCACTGACACAGAAATTACTCTAAAAATGCATTAATGTGCCTTAAGTATAATTGACATACTTTGAAATATGTATTTCTTAAATTTTTCTAACCAAAACCAGAAGTAGGCAGAACTTCTGTAGCATCATTCTTGCATACACATTAAATAGTAGTGATGGTTTCCGTCAATATATTTGTAAAAATTTATCATTTCATATGTAGGAATCACATGTCTTATTCAGTCATATTTTGTCTGTTAACCTTTTATTATGTGATAGTTTATTTTCCTAGAGGAAATATTTGATAAGACCTACAGTAATTTTAAATACACAATTTACCATGTTAATACTTGTCACTTATCACATGCTCTTCAGTTCCTCCTTGTTAATATTCTGTTAACTTTATATGTCACAGTAAAATCAAAGCATTGTCCATAAAGCTGTGGGAAGTCACAATTTAAATTGTCTTATCTTCTCTAAATTTTGCCCTAATTATAAATAACCATGAACAGCAAAACAATTTTTTTAAATTCCATCTTGCACTACAGTTTTATCATTTGCCTAAAACCCTCTCCTGAATTATGAGAGCAGCCTGAGAACTGTTGAGTTTAATTCATCCAAGTAAAGCCAAGGGCCCAAAAATACTGATTTCCCCATGGTACAGAAGGAAAATAGGTCTCTATGTATTTGGCAAGTATGAAGGTTGTAGGGAAATTAATCACTCACATGTGATGACTTAAGTATGAGAAACTGCTCATACAACTTGCATTTGGTAAACGTTTGACCGCTTCACCTACAGCATTGTTGACTTGCTGAGAAGCTTCAAATAGCTGCAGCTGAAAATACAATATGAAGTGTGGTGTCCTGCCACTCTTCCCCATTGCACTACTTTGAAGGGCAACATAAAGACAGGTCAAATCTGACTCACTGACAAATAAGCTGTCTTCATCTGTCTTTTCTTAAAAATGTAGTTTGGGCTTTCAAATCATATAATTACTTTTAAAAAGACTAATGAAGGTCTGTATGTCAAGAGGTACAAAAAAAGGTATTTTCTGTAAATGCTACACCATGATGATAAGGTTTTATGTAGATTACAGTGGTTTATATGCCAAGAGATGCAAAAAAATATATTTTCCCTAAATGCTACAGTATGATGATGAAAAGATTTTATGCGGATTACAGTGTTTGCATGAAGCTTCCAAACACCATAAAGCTGTATGTAGATTTTTTGTTTGAATTCTGCAGGAGATAGAAAGCATTTTGGAGGTGAGATGTCCCAAACCAAATTCAAAGTTGTATTGGCTATACCTACTCTGTAAGCAGGAGTTTGTTTCTGCAAACTGATGTTTACAATTTTATGAAAGGACTTGGAAACCTTTGGGAAATGCATGGATAATTACTAAACACAGAGGTCTGTAATTAGACAAGGTTAAATATAGGTGTAAATTTAAAAATATGTCTTTGCATCAACCCAACTTTTCTCTGTATTAAACATTTCTGCCTATATCTGTCAAATTATTTGAGTCAAAATGTATTTTCAGTATGCCTTTAAGTTAAAGGGTAAAAGGGTTAAGTTGCTGTCATACCAGCTATGTGCTGCCCCTTCCATTTTTATGAGAATATCTCACCTATGTTCTCATCTGTGAACATCTATCTTAGGCAGAGAAGTATGGCTTGTGTACAAGAACCAGATTTTTTATCTCCTACTGATCTGTAATCAAGCACAGTAAATACAAACACTTGATCTGAACCTGTGCCATTTAATAAGATTTTGATTGTGAGTCAGACCCAAAGTACCCAAATTTTTTCTGTGAAAATATTGTTCCAGTGTTAGCCAACAAACCATTTCAAATGAAGTCAATACAAAGTGTACTTTGCTCTAAAAAAAAGTCAAGTTTTTGACATGTTTCATTTGGGTTTTAAGGAACATATTGACAGAAGAAATTTTATTGTTCTATCTGGTAAGACATAGAGACTGGAGTACCTCCAGTTAATGACTGACCTTAGAGATCTCAAGTAATTTTCTTCTTTGCCTGCTGAAAGTTGGGCAGAAACAATGAACTGGGAAACTTCAAGTTCTAACACAAAAAGGAAAAACAGTACTCACTTCTAGGAGTGTTCTGTGCCCAGTGATGGCAAAGGCTGTTTACTACTTTTGAAGAGGTCTTCAGTATTAGCTACATAGGTACTGATCTTACAGAGAGTACAAACCTGCAGAGATCTGAAAGAGAAAGCTTAGAAAGAGGAACCGTGGGTTTACTCCACTGTTCCCTGTCTGATGTTGTCCAAGAAATAGTGAATTGGATGCCAGTTCTGCAAGCTCCTGCGTGAAGCTGAGAAGTGTACAAAGAAACTGTCTTTGGACATTGATCTAGGATCTGAAGTGTGGAGGTATTGAGTATTCTGTGGAAGATCCCCAATAAATTTTACTGACCTCTGTTGTATTAAAAATCTTGCAGATTACTGCTCCCAGAGCTCTGAGCAACTAAATCCTTTTTGACATAAATGTTTCTTGTTGCTGTCATCTAGGCCTCTTTAAATCCCTCATGCCATGTCTTTTTGCACTAGGGTTGCACACATGCTGGGCTTAATATACGGCAGGATATGGTGCCGATGCTGTGCTCTTGCAAGTAAGCATGTTGGTTATCTTGTCTCATCATGGATTCTCACCTTGTCCTGCTCAATCACTGCAACCTTTGGGTGTTACTTTACCTCACTCCTACCTTCTCCTGTCACTCTCCTTCCTTGCCCTCAACTGCATCAGCTCTTCCTCTCCACTAGGCTTTCAAACTCAGATTTCAGTCCTTCCATGTTTTTCTTCTAGGTCCTTTGTGCATACCAAAGACAGAACTTAGAAGAATGTCACTGTTGCTCACAACTTCCATGCATATCCTCTCCTCATATTTGTCTTGCACATCCAGTCACCCACCCAGATGCAATTTGTGCAACTGCTCCCTCCTCTAAGGATGCCTTTCCTTCTCCATCGCTTTAGCCTGACTCAGCTGCAAAGGCATGCAGCAAAACAGCTGGTTGGCTTTTTTCTCTGCCTTTAGCAAACCCTGGATCAACTCTTCTAATCCCTACAAAGGTTACATCCTTTACCCTTTTCCCACAAAGCACTGCTCCTCTCTGACCTCTCACTTTCTACATTCCCCTCTATGACAAGCACCTCATCTTGTTAACAGCTTTAAGCAAAAATAGTCTTTTTGCCTTGAGGAAGAAAATAATCAAACCAAGCCTGGAGGAAAAAATTACAGACAGCTGCATTTGAATTATTTTTATGCTAGAAAATTGCAAATTTACCTTCCCATTCCTGGCATATTTCCTTCAATCATTGCTGCATTTCAGCTTGTCTGCCTGTCATCTCTTTTGAAGATGTTTTATCTTCAGCTTTGACTTAGCATGGCCAAAACTGAGCTCACTTCCCTGACTCTACTTTGACTCCTGTCCCTGGTTACATTGACGAACATTATTATAATTCATATGATCTTAGACCTTTTAACCTGCCATTTTGCCCCACCAAAGTAGTGGCCAAACTCATCTTTCTTTTGGTAGTAAAACAAGGAAATCTCTCTTCTAAACTTTTTTAGTCTCCCGCACCTCTTTGTGGTCTTTCTTGCTCTTGAAGGTACATCATCTCTCCTTGATATACACAGAAAACCAGCTAGAGTCACGTTTGTTACTCCAAGTACTCAGTCCTGCTCATTCTTCCTCTCTTATGCCTTCCCATTGCTCTCACCTTCAGGTCTACCAAGCAGCTGCCTTGCTTCCAAGCTGTCACCAGCCTGCACCCTGTTCCTGATTATTAGCTTGTATGGACATCACCATTTCTTTTTAACACAAATAACACCCAATGGGATCATTTGTGAGGCTCTCTTTCTTCAGCCATTTCTTCAAAAGCCACATCTGCTGCAGCAATGACTGGTGAAAACACCCTGGAGTCATAGCTGGTGCATACAGTTTTAATTCTATTAGGAGAAGGGAGAGAGGCAGGAAGGTATGTAGATACCTACAATGAGAGCAAACACATAGCCTTCTGATTTTATAATTTTTTTTTTCCAACTTCTGTATATTGAGTGAATTATTTGAGTATAAGCTCTCTGGGGCAGGGATGTTCTGCCCTGAGCTGTGTGCAGCACCACCTCTGTGGGCTTCTAATCCCATCTGAGGCCTCTGTGTGTCATTGCAGCAGCCTCGTTGGCTCATACCCCATTCACAGTGGTGTGCATTCTGGAAATCCGCTGCATTTGAATCCATACTCCCTCTTTCCCGTTCTTAATGTCCTATCTTTCTGAAGCAAGTACAAGGTGAGGGGCTGCATTAAATGCATCAACCTGCAAAAGGCTTATGTTAAAGATGTGTATGTCACATATGTTTTATGGAACTTTCACAGTCATGATGTTTATCTTAATTTAGTGATATATTTTTCCTCAGGAGCTCCAGGGCAGAGACAGACTCTGGCAGCTGTAAGAAATGATTGCTTTCCAGTTTGGCTAATGATATAATCCCCTGTAGTTACAAGTCTTGCTTTCCTCTTTAGATGATGTCAACATTTCCATGAGCTACATGTGTTGTATTCATAAGTGGTGCTTAGAAATATGTGTTCTGTAATCTCCTCCTTATGCCTGACACTTTACACATGTATTTATCTACTAGGAGTGGTGACATTAGCTTGCTAATTTTGCCAGTGCACTGTACCACGGAGGGTGTGAGAGACTCAGAAGGATATTTAAACTGGCAAAGAAAGAATTATTGACATTCGCTATGAGTACTTTGTAAGACTCTGTTTTGGAATGTCATTTGTTAGAAAATCTTTTCTGCTGAAACTCATCCATCATTCCCAGATGGACCTGCAAGCCTTACAGAAACCTCTCTTACCAAATCCCACCCATTGCCAGTGGCCAAATGTACTCGCCTGTTAACATTTGCAAATTAGATATACGGATATTATTCCCTGAGAAGAAGTGAAGTGTGCAAATGGTATAATAAGATATGGTTTTCATGGCTGCTGAATGGACCTCAGTGGTGAAAAAAATGCTCATTTGCCAGAACTCCACCTACATGCCCCTGCGTATCCATGGAACACAGGTTTTCTTTATTAACTAGACTGTTTGCACAATATTCACATAGTGAAGATCCTCAGCAAGAGCTCATACTGCCCATGTAAGTGTTTTTTTTAAAGAATCAAGCTCTTTCCTCTCAAAATTACATTCATATGGCATTGTTCAATATGTATGGTTGACTACTATAGAAAGCAGCAACAATGGGGTACAATGCACTAATTTTATTCCACTTTGACTTTGAAAATATAATCGGTACTTATAAAACTTGTAAATACTACAGAATCATGCTAGTGGGATTATTCTAAAATGAAAGTGCTAATACATCAAGCAAAATAGCTGTGCTAGTCCTAACTGGCTCCTATTATCACTATTATCAGAGAAGATATACCTCCGGCAACAAAAATGTGCTGGAGCACAAATGAATATATGCAAGAGAGCCAAGATTTAAGGAGATGTCTCTTTTTATCTTTCAGTGAACTTTGTTCTTTTGAGTGCCACAGTTAGAATAATAAGTGCAAGCTCTTATGTCCAGTGGCCAAATCTCATCCAGTTAGTGAAATGGTAGCCCAATAAAATACACAGAACTACCCATTTTGGCAGTACACTATTCCTGTCTGCATTAGGTGGCAAAATACAATCACTTTTGATGCGTTATGTATTTACAATATTACCTATAAGTGACTATTGTAAACAAGTTGTTAGATTAACAAGCACAGCATAGACAGTATCATTATAAAGTAATCATTCAATCAATCAATCAATCGCAATCATAAGAAGGTTGTTTTTCTCTATATGAAAGACAATGCCTGAACTGAGGGGTTTTTTCCTCAGGTTATGCTATAGAAGCTATTTTTGTATATCACTGTTCTGAATGTTAAATTTCCTATTGTGAGATAGAAAGAATAGCAACAAGAACAGCATAGTGATTTGGACACCTTCTGGGGGAGAAAGGGCTACAGAGCAGTGTTTGATTTTGACTGAGTTGAAGATGGCATAAACACCATCACACAGTCACCAGTGACAATCTTGATCATTTCTATTGTGTCCCTTTTCATGAAGTTTTCAGCAAGTATGTTTCAGACTGCTGCAGCCTGCTCCTACTGGCCTGAAAGTTGTACACTCTCCATGTGCTGAAGGTGGTTATGTCAGTATCACGTCAGAACATCCAAAGCCAGAACCTCACCTCAGAAGTCCCATCAAATGTAATTGCACACATCCAAAGCTTCCTGGACTCTGCAGGGATTCATCTTATCCTCATCAAGATGACACTGTGTCGACTTTGGGATTGTCACAGCAGCATTTGTAGGAGGATGGCAGCCACACGAGGAAAACTAAGGAAAAAGGTAACTTATGCCCTCTACCTACCTTACGGAGGGTATCTTTGCAAATGAAAGCAAGTGAACGCAGACCTCACTTCTCTTTCATAGGCCAGTACACATCAGGTCAGCAAGACAATGGTGGCTAGCCTCTCATTGCCTGCTGAAATAATGCTCTGTTTAAGCCTGGCACCTTAGCACAACAGCAATGACTCTTGATATCCCTTTATTTCCAATGAAATAAAGGACTAAATCTAGACATTGCTTGTTCTATAACTACCTTCTGAGGTGCAATTGAGTTATTTGGTAAGTTGTCTGAGTTGACAGACTTGCTTAGATACAGATAGGGTTTGTGAAACGTGCCCTAATCCTGTCAAGATCTTCTTCATACTTGCGGAAATAATAGTAGCAGTGGAAGGGTGTAAGAACTCGGCAAGGTGGGTAAGATGAGACAACTGAATTGATTGATAGAGAAATGAAAACAGCTACAGAGCTTTTTATGTTCTGCCATGCAACTCAAGAGTATCAAGCAAGAGTAGAAGTTCTCAATTCACGTAGTTGAGTTCAAGATCTTTGGTTACTGATGGAACCGGCATTTGTCATGGAACAAGGTTGGAACTGCATAGCTGAGATGTTTAGGTGAGTGGGTATTTTGGTGCAGTCAATGCAATGTAAGAGTGCAATGTACATGACAGGGTTCTACCGGCATTGATGGGTGGATTAAGTCTTTGGCTTTCATCTCATTTAAAATGGAGCTGGTTACCAGCTCAAAAACGCAATTTGCTAGAAGGTGCTGATTAAATTGGTGAGACCTGGAACAGTAGTACTAGGCTGAGACATATCTGCCAGACAGCATCTGTTTTGATGGTTCATACTCAGTATTTAATAGAACACCGAGTTGTCCAAAATGCCTTGAGGTAAAATAAATTGTTGCCAGCAGCCTGTTTTCTCGTTGGTTTAGTACATCTTAATAGCCATCTTTTGTCCTCAGCTGCAAGGTGATTCCTAAACATGTCTTCCAAGGTTTTGTTTGACAATCAGTACTTTATACAATAGGTGTTTACATTATTTACAACAGTAGAGAGCACTACTGATAGAATTACTGTGTGAAAACTAGCTACTTATATCATAAAGGCACAATTTGTCAAATAGGCAAATTAAAATCTATGCCCTCTGCAAAATCCTGATGAGTGGATTTATTTGGGTTGGTGGACATCTGGTTAATCCTAGCTGTCTTCACTTGGCCGCTGATATGAATTCCTCACATTGTGAGGAAATTTCTTGTTAGCTGTTAGCTAAAATCAATGAGATTTGACTGAGCTCTCTGTATATGTGGAAGGCTGCCAGGATGTTGTTTGG